>PDNB01000212.1:0-49028 GCA_002573585.1 Helicocarpus griseus UAMH5409
TATCAATGTTAATTGCGCAGCATAACTGCGCCAGACTCTACCCTGCCACTATAGCAGCTCTGGAGGCAGGATTGGAGCGTCAAGCAGGCATCATATGCCTGCAGGAACCCTATGTTATCAGCGACTTTAGACATGCGGCCTACCTATTCTTTAGGCCTGGCAGCACCTGTACAGATCAGAGAGTGCTCATAGCAGTGCGCAAGGATGTATTGAGAGCTATAAGAGTAGAAGCTCATTCAGATCTCATAGACCATCTCTACCTGCAGGTGCTGGATGTATGGGAACCTCAGCATGCTGAGGAGGAGGCTCTAAGGTGTATCTGCATTGTTAACTGCTACAACACCTGGGTGGGTGCTGCTCAGTGGTGGCAGGGGCCCTCCCCCCAGCGCCGGTGTGTCATTGAGGATGCTGACTGGCATATCTTAATAGCAGGCAGATGTCTCATCGTGGGTGATTTTAATGCTCATAGCCTGGTATGGAATGCTCTGACCACCACTCGAATCAATGCAGGGCCCCTGGAGGCCCTCATTGAAAGACACTCTCTATATATTAATAACACTTCAGAAGAGGCCACAAGGTCTAAGAGCATCTCAGAAGTTTCAATCATTGACTTAGCTCTTATCTCTCAGGCCTTAGAGTCTTTGCTGAGATGAGAAGTTGACACACACCACTCCACCACCTCAGACCATGAGTATATTGTTATGGCCTGGGACTCCCCCTCAGAGCCTCTACTCAGGAACACCTTTAGTGAGATCATGAGATGGCAGATTGATGCATTGAAGGCTGACAAGAAGGCTTGTGAGCAGGCAGCTGCTGCCTGAGCCAGTGAGGCCAGGCCCTGGGGGACTCTCAATGATGACTGCATGAAGGAAGACCTCTCCAGTGAGGCCTATTGGATTCAGGAGACTCTTACCAGCTTGCTGAAGAGGCATGTCAAGCTCATTAGATTATGCCTGTGCTCCAAGTGCTGGTGGGGGGATCAGCTTCATCAGGCCAGGGCTGAGTATGCTCACACCCGCAGACAGTGGCAGGCTCGCGCCTGCCCTGACGCCCAATACAAAGAGGCCCGGCGGGCCTATTTTCAAGCCATCTGGGCAGCCAAACGCACATGCTGGGAGGCCTTCCTGAGGGGAAGCTCAGTAGGCTCCTTGGGCTCAAGCCCGGACCCCAACTGCTGCTGGATGGCTCTGTGTTATACCAAACCATCAGCAGGGGATGCTACTCCAGCGCTCCAGGGACTCAATTCAATCAACTCAGCCACCACCTTTACTGACAAAGAAGCCCTCATTAGGGGCCTAGCCTTCCCAACTGCTCCCAGTGATGGGGTTTCTAGGCACCTACCTGGGGGTCAGGCTCATACTTTAATAACACCAGAGCAGGTTCATAAGGCCCTGTTTGACCAGAGCACTAAGAAGGCCCCAGGGATAGACAGGCTCAATTTCAAGGCTCTTAGGCTGCTCTGGGAATTTGGCTCAGAGTGCCTAATAGCCATCGCCAGGCAGTGCTTCCGCCTGGGGGTTCACCCAGACACCTGGAAGGTGGCCAGGGGTACACTGCTCAGAAAGCCCAACAAGCCAGACTACTCGCAGGCCAAGGCTTGGAGGGTGATCAGCCTGCTGAGCTGCCTGGGCAAGGTCATAGAGAAGCTCGCAGCTGGCCTTATAGCTGATCACTGTGAGGCTCTAGAGGCTTCAGAAGCTCTACATTCAGGGCAGATGGGCTGCCGGCGCGGCCGCTGTGCTGTTGATGCTGTTGCCTGCCTCATGCAGAAAGTGCAGCAGGGATGGGCGCAGAAGCTCCTCTCTGGGGCACTGTTCATTGATGTTATGGGGGCCTTTGACCATGTTAATTCTCATAAGCTAGTTGACACCCTAGTAGCTGCAGGCTTGGACAATGACCTTATCAGATGAACACAGTCATTCTCATCAGGACGTCAGGTGAGCCTTGTCATTGACAGTCACAAGGGGCTGGAGCAGCCTACGCGCGCGGCTTGCAAGTACTAGTCCAAGATGTGCACAAAGCTCACTGGTCCCATCAAGTGGAAATGCGGACACATCACCGAGAGCAGCACCACTGTTGCTTGTCCCGAGAAGTGCGGTATCATTAAGAAGGAGGAGGAGCCCGCCGGCCAGACCACCAATCGGTCGTTCAATTGTCCGGCTTATAGAGTAAGTTAATGTACTGTACCAGTGATTTTTGAATGGAAATTAAAGAACAATTCTCTAGTAAGCAAACCAAGTCTGCCTTCAGGTTTTAGTACCTACAGTACTGAACAGGCGATCATATTCTACACGTTCGTTGGAGAAGGGGACCCCGGAGTGTGGGGGTGGGAGGAAGTGCGAAACATTTAGCAGAATTTCCAGCCAGGCTCAAGCGTTGATCCAGCCAGCTCGCACAACACGTATGATAAATTGTTTCTAGACAGTTAATCTGGGAAGCAGATATAGTTAGTAGTCCAATGCATATTGAGTAGTCTACTATGTCTCTCTGGAGAGTCGTATATCACGTGGCATGTTGTATCAGCCCTGTAGCCCGATACAAAAGGAATGTTATTAGCACTTCCATCAATCACACAAATACATTTCTGTCTGTTCCTTTTTTATTTCCACCCAATCTCTCCTTGACTGTCTGGGATTTCTCTCGATTACAGACAACATGAACGGCGACCCACTATTAATCGAACCCGAGGGGATCCTTTCTTTCATCGCGCTGGGATCAGTAGGGGCGATATTCTAGGACAGCAACAGACAAGTTATTAAAACCACTCTCAAGCACAATACCAAAGGCTGCAGCCAACATGTCATTGAACATGTGCAACATATTGAATCTATCTCGGAATTATGCATTGACCGCGAAAAGTTCATTTACCAAACCCTACCCAAGAATCCTTGCATCCTCGACTGTCTCGACACTGAGGAAAAAGGCCTCCGTTTTCCGTATTATCGGCTTGGAAACCTCCGTGACTATTTACGACACAACGACGTTGACAATCATGTCCGAGACCGATGGATTGGGAATGCTATCGACGCCGTCGCTTTTATACATACTTATGGTGTTACCCATGCTGATATCAGTCCACGTAACTTCCTCGTGGCCGACGCCCTATCGATCAAACTTTGCGACTTTGCTGGATCAGCCATCGGCGACTTGCGGCCATTGGTTGAGGAGGACAGGTACTGAATTTCGCCATTGTCCCCGTTCTCAAGACCGACTTGTTTGCACTGGGCTGTCTGATCTATGAGATCTCCACAGGCATTCGTCCATACGACGAGATCGAAGATACCGAAGAAGTGAAAAGGCTTTACAATGCACGGATATTTCCAAGGATTGATGGTCTCAAAGCACCAAAGCATCATTTACAAATGCTGGACTTCTCAATACTCTGACGTAAGCAAACTTCGGGGTGATTTCAACCATTGTATGAGCCCAGAACTTTGCAGAGAAATGCCCGTAGCACTGTGGGAGTGCTTAAGGTCAATTCTACGCGAGAAGCCATCTATTACAACAGCGCTGGGTATTATTGGTCTCAGCTTTGTTTGCGTTTTGGTCAATTGGAAGCGAAAGTAGTGATGAGAATGTGGGGTAACCTTTCTCACATGGTTGTATAATAAGTCAGTTTGTCTATTATATCCATTTTGTCAAAGATGAATATATCATTTAGGGTTATACCGAAAACAGATAATTACAATATTCATTACATAGAAATTGCAGCTTTTTGACTTTTAAATAATAATGCAGTATGCAGAGAATCACAATATCAGGAAGAAAAGAATGAATGCTTGATAACAGACAGAGACACAAATTTTCTTTATTCTGTTGAACAAAAGAGTCAAGTCAAAATTGCAGCAGAAAAAAAAACAGCTTCATATTTTCATATCATCTCAAGTTTTTTAACTACATGACTCTCTTACTCTTATGACATGTGGCATATAACATGGCCTTGTTTCTCCCTCACTGAGATGTTAATTAAGGTGTCAAATTAAAGTGCTGACAGGTCATCATAACCCTGTCTCTAGAATAGAATAAAAAAATGTTGAAAACAAGTTCTTCATGTCGCACAGTAGTAACAAAACTCTCTCAAGAAAACTCGATTCCCATTTTTTAAGATATTTTTTCTTTTCATTCTTATTACGCAGCTGGCCCGTTTTTGACTATTTTGGAAAAGGAGTCGAGAGGGAAAATATATAAAAAAACACCGCCAGTAGTCAGTCCCGTTGTCTTTCTCGGGGATTCGAGGAGGAAAGGTAAAAAAAGAGATCAAAAACAATGCCCCTTACTCTCCCGAATACCATATACTCCAAATAAAGGACGAGATATAAAACAAACAAAGAGAAAACGGTCTTTCGCAAATGCAAAAAGGAGATCCTTTTCTCTTTTTTCCCGAAGACGATATTAGGCGGATAGATTTGTGTGTCTGTGCGGGGTTAGGTCTTATTATCGGGGTTGTACAGATGTGTGTGGGGAGGGGAAGAGCTTTCTAGCGAAAAAAAAAATAAAATAAAATAAAAAACCTCAGGTATGTACCGAGTTAATCGTTGCAGCCGTTATCTTATTACAAAAGCGATGGACCGTACAAAAAAGGAAAAGACAAAGAAAAGAAAAGAAACAAAAAACTGGGAAACCGTGCATCATCAAAAACAGACGACCTCCATAACCAAATCCAACGCGTCTATGCTGCACCAGCAGTGGGGAAGGTCTCGGTAATCTTGGTCACCTGCTCGCCCGCGCGGATAATCCGGTTGCCAAATTCGTCCCGGACGTTGTCCACGTCCTTGTTTTCCCGTTGGGCCCGCTTCCAGATCTCGACTTCGCAGCCGCCACGGAGAACACCGACGCGCATCGTTGAGAGGAGGTTGTGTGCGGCGTTGGAATGGTTATAGACGCCTCCGTTGAACATGGCGGTGGCATCCTTGCCGATACCAGAGTTGATCATGGCCTTTCCACCGGGGTGGTCTTTAATGAAGTCTGTGACGTCGTGGACAACGCCTGCGATGGAAATGAGACCACGGCCGTTCTTTGCTTGCTCGACGTAGTCGTCCCATTCAATGACGGGTAGTTGGTCGAGCGGGATACCCCAGTCGAGCTTGACGCGGCGCTGGTCGAGTTTCTTTTGTAATTGCTGGACGCGGCCCTTTTCGATTTCGTTGGAGCGGAACTGCTTGAGGTCGTAGGCCAGGCCGAGTTGCTTCCACAGCCAGATGGTCCACTTGGTTGGGTCGTACTGGTGCCATTCGATGGCGTTGCGGTAGTCTGAGGGGAATTCATGGTGGAAGTTGTGGTATCCCTCTCCCATGGTCACCAGGGCGGTGATAACGTGATCGCGGGGGGAGTTGCGGTCATCGAATGGCTGCTCGCCGAGCCAATGGGCAAGGGAGTTGACGCAGAAGGTGGCTTGCTGGACGAAGAAGATTCTGAGGATACCAGCGTAGATGAAGCCGCCGAACCAGTCACCCCAGCCCAAACCACTGACAAGCATGGGGAAGATGAGGCCCATGAAAATGACGACTTTTAGGTAGTTGCGGTGTTGCCAGACGACGACAGGGTCCTCATTCAGATCGGTGATATCAGTTCGTCCGATACGCTTTGGGTTTTGCTTCATGATCATCCAGCCGAGGTGGGAGTACAAGAGGCCTTTGCGGACGGAGTAAGGGTCCTTGTCGGTATCGGTATAGCGGTGATGGGCACGGTGGTCCCGAGCCCACCATCTGATGGATCCCTCAACGGCACCACCTCCAACAGCGGCGAGATACATTCTCAAGGGCAGGGTAGCAGAATACGAGGTGTGAGCCCAAAGACGATGGTAGCCTGTTTGATGAGTGGTTAGAAATGCATTGCAGAACAATGTGGCGACGTTCAAAGCAAAAGAACTCAAGACATACCAGCTGTGATACCCAGTCCAGTCATGAAATAATAGCCGACCGCCCAGAGTGCGGTCTTCAATTGCAGAGGCACCCAGTATGCCTGGACGCAGCCGTATATGGGGATGAAGATGATGAGGGTGACATTGAGCCAGTTGACATGCTTGTGCCAATTTGCCCACGTCATCTGGGTATCTGTGATATGGACCTTTTTGGGCTCATTGGGACGGCGGGCATCGGCAGCTTTGGCAGCAACAGCCGCTCCGGCGGCTTCGTTTGAAGCCATGATGGTGTTGCGGGCCAAGCCGGTCACCGGTTGATAAGATACCAGCGGCGGAAGAGATGGATAGGTGAAGGTTTGGGGGTATTAGGATCTCTACAGGATTATAGGTGTGGACGAGATCTGAGGTGAGGATGAGAGGATTGAAAAAGAAGAAGAGGAAGAAGAGAAGTCAAGACAAAGTACAAAAAAGGTTGAAGAAAAGCTGACGAAGGTTGGGAAATCGGTTGGTCTGGGGCGGTATTATGGTTTAGAAGCAAGTATGGTAAGGGTCCGGATGTTTCCAGCACCGGCAACAGTCGATAGACATATATATCTGCTGCAGCAGCAGAGGCAAAGATGCAATAATGCACTGGTCCTCGGCTTCACAAGGATTGTTTTTGCAGGGAAGAAGAATAGTATGGCTGTTGTTGATTGATTGAAGTCCAAAGTACTTATTCAAAAACAAGCTCTGGCGGTTTGTTGGGGTGGAAGTGGAGGAGGGAAGTCACTGCAGGTACCGGTACTTGTACTCATATCTATACACAGGTACATGTACCATGTATATACTTCTGTATGTGAGATATATGAATAACAAAGGGAGTCAGAGTTAAGTTGAAAATAACAGGGATACAATTGGGAATAATAATCCCTTTTATCTTCTTGCCGTCCACCCATTTCAGGGTAAATATAAGGGTGAATAATGGCTTTGACAATGGCAGTATCCCACAGGTATGGCCGTATCAGCAGTACCGGTACATACGGGATCCTGTCAAAGCCAGGGTCTCCCAACACCCCATACATATACATAACATCATACATGCTTCACGTCAGCCTTGGCCTTCTTCGCCACAAAACAAGACACATTCATAATGCAATGTAAACAGCATACTCACTCCACGCCATCTTCACCTTCATATTCATCTCTATCCTTTATCATATCATATTCCAATTCAATCATCCGAGGTTGATATCATACATTTCTTGCCATGCGTGCCAGCTGCCCAAAGCGGCCTAGCGTTCTTCCCAACAAATCCCAAACAGGCTGGATTTCCTGTTTGGTCATTGGCTGCGGCTGAATTAGGCTCGTGGGGGATCTGTTCGCCAAGACGCGCCAAGACGCGATCCGTGGTTGACGCACCGTTGCCCTCCGATCTGTGTCTCGACGTCTCCGTTGTCTCGTGCCTTGCAAATTGCAAGTTCAAAGTTGCGTCGGCGGTGGTGACTTGTTGCAGACCGCCATGTCGATATCTATCTCTGTCTCCTTATCCAATTGAAATGTGAACGTGAACTTTTTTTGATTGAGTACTCCGTATTCCATGTTATACGGCTATCCATGCGTGCCTGTCCTGGTACTGCATAAACGAATACATCCCTGTTTGTACTCCCGGAACATCTATTTTCCACCCCAACCGTTTTCTTTTTCCCAGCCCTGCCAAGAATGGAAATGTGGGTCCCTTCCCTCCTACAGAACCGGGATCCAAGTTTCTCCGCCTGGCCGACTACATTCATTCATTCATCACATGCAAAAAAAAAAAAAAAAAAGAAAAGCGAAATCGCCGAGAATGGAAATGCATCACGTGCCGATAAGATCAGAGATTAGATAAGATTGTTATCGCTAACGTTAGTTACATATATCAATATCAAGATCACTCCCCCTTAACCACCACCCCCTCCTCTTCCACCCCTCTCCTTTCCGCCCCCTTCGCCTTCACCCTCTCCTCTACACCTCCATCCCGCTCCTCCCCTCTAGTAACACCACTAGCCGTCTCCATCTCCGTCTCCATCTCCATCTCCATCGCCTCCCCATCCACATCCTCCCCCTCCTCCTCACTCAACACCAAATTCAACACCAACGCAATAAACCCCGCAACCGCAAACCCAGTCTGCATCACCAACTCCACCGCATCCAACAACCCCTGCTTGGCCTTATTCTCCCCAGAATACGTAAACACAAACGAAAACCAATTCGGCACCAACGTCGCCCCCATCCCCAAAGCCAACGCCGCAGACAAAATAAACCGATTCCGCCTCGTAAAGTTCACCGTCGCAATAATCCGCATCCCACTCACCGCCACAGAACTAAACAAAAAAGTAGTCATGCCTCCCAACACCGCACTGGGAATCGCAACCAGCGCCGCCGCAAACTTTGAAAATATCCCCATGACCACCAAAAACATACAACAGCAGTAACCCGCTTTGCGATTCGCACACCGCGTCAGCGAAATCACCCCGTTATTCTGCGCAAACACAGACATGGGCGTGACCGTGCACAGGCCCGCAATCAACCCGTTCAGCCCGTCTGCAAGCACCCCTCCTTGGATCCGCGAGTCGAACACGCGGCCCTCAACATCTAGGCGCGACACGTCGCACGTCGCCGTGATATCGCCAATGGCCTCCATCATCAGCACAATGTACACCGCCAGCAAGGGCAGGATGATGGGCGGGTAGATTTCCAGCGGGAACCGGTGCACCCAGATGAACGAGGCTTCGGGGGCCGAGTCGATGTTCGATCGGTCAAAGTAGCCGCACGCCGCGGCTACGATGCAGCCAACCAGCAGACCCAGGACGACAGCGCAGGATTTCATGATTGGGGAACCAAAGCGCTCGCACAGGATGATGGTGAGGAAGACGAGGAAGCCTAGGCCGATGAACTCAGCGCTGCCCCAGGGGAGCGCGTGCGGGGCGTCGTTGTTGGGGCAGAGCATGTAGGGGCCAGAGGTTGGGCGGGAGACGCAGTCGCCGCTCCCGCCGGCCCAGTTTTGGAGGCCGGACTCGATCAGGTGCGCGCCAATGAGCAGCACTGTGGGGCCTGTGACGAGCGGTGGGAAGAGTCGTTTTAGGTACTTGGTGCTTGTGAATGAGAGGCCGATTTCTAGTAGCGCGCAGAGACATGATGTCGCTAGTAGTGCTCCATAGCCCTTGGGGCAGGGGAGGTGGTTCCCTTGCTCGTCGACGGGGCAGTAGCCGGACTTGTACATTTGGGCGAATGCGCCCATGGCGACGGGGATGGTGGCGAAGGATGTGCCGACGACGGAAATCAGCCCCGTGCCTAGGTAATAGGGGGTTTTGTAGATGTGGAAGCGGGTCATTTGGATGGCGGAGAGGAGGCCTGAGACTATTAGGGAGGTCGAGACGAGGTATTGTGACATGTCGCTGGTGAGCTCTGCGCCGCCGGAGCCGGACATGAGGATTGGCGGGGTGATGACTGTCAAACCGTCCAATTAGTCTTTCCTGTTCCCTCCACACCAAAAAGTTTTGCACGAGGAGTTGGAAAGAAGAACATACTCCCCGCCAACATCGCCAGCGCATGTTGCAATCCCAAGATCAGCGCCAGTACCACGGGCATGCGATCCTCTAGACCGAAAAAGGGCGCCGCCCGCCGCGCCCTTTTCATAAAGGGGAGATTCGGTGTGAATAGGAAGGCATAGTCGTATTCGCCGATTAGACCCTTTCTATATTATTTTTTATATATAGTTAGGGGTCCCGTTCTGTCACAGAAAAGGTCGGTTCTTTTTCCTCCTCTATTCTTTTCCAGACATACCGGGTCGTAAACGTCCTAACCACCTTGCGCGCTCTATCCGCGAGGGATATCTTGGGATCCATGCCCGGAACGATTTGGTCTGGTTCCGCGGCCATGGCTGTTTTTGTATTCTCTGATTCTCCTTTGGATTCGTTCCTTTTGAAATCGCCCCGAAATTGTATAATAGGGTACGTGAAAGGTTAACGTGAGTAGCAATCAAGCCAGCTTCATCCCGTTCCGCAATTATCGTAAGGAATTCCTCGAGATGAAATCGCGACTCCGGTCGTTTCTCAGGTGAGTAATATAGACCTCAGCTGGAAGCAGTATCCGTCAGATCGGTAGGACAGGAATGGAAAGATGCGGAGTAGTTCCAAAAGCTCCGTCTATGTATTTATTCTCTGCACGATGAAGTCACGATATTGGCTGCTTGCACCCGTGCGATGAGCAACCTTTCTTTTCCCTGTTTTTGTCCTGCCTGCTGTGCAAGGATAAAATAGAAAAAAGAAAAAGAAAAAAGAAACAGAACAATTGCAGCCGAAGGATAAGTGCACGAGGGCAGTCAGCTATATCTTGAGATATCCATTGTAAAAAAAAACTTGCCCCGTCGTCTGGACTATATAGTAATTTCCGCGAAAGGCGTGGGATGGGATACAGAAACGAAAGAAAGCTCCCGAGTACTTTTGCGACGTTTTCGTGAGCAGTGACTCGTGACAGAAGCACCCTTTTCCCATTTTTTTTTCCCACATGGAGCTGTTGACTCGTGGGTTTGGACAGAGTGGAGAAGCTGAGCTGCGATAAGAGACACTTCTTCGGTAATGATGCAGAGATAGGGCGGGGAGATAGATATGCGAGCGGCAGCAGATAAGACGGGCATCGCATTTCCTATCAGTCAGCGGTGCCGTAAAATGGTACTTGACTGTCCATCAGTATAGCCGTGTCTAGCCATTTCGAATTCGCAAGATCGTATGAAAGCAATGGCATCCATGCTCCAAATTCTCCGAGCGTGCCATGACCCATGATGATATTCGCTTTTTAACGGCTTTGGACCTTTTGGCAGCTATGTTAGTCATCCAAGGAAGAAAGGCCATGTAAATCCCTGCTTACGTAGCTCTGATAAGGATCTCATGCCCTTATCTATCATCTTCTCCGTGTCTTCAGGTTGTCTTCTGTTCCTATTCTCGAAAAAGAAAGAAATACAAAAGTAAAAAGCGACCTGGCGCAGGGTCTGACGTCTAGACTGATGCCGGCTAGATCAGTGCAGGCGAAAGCCTAAATCAACGTCTTTCAGTCGGGGACCTCCGGTCTTCGAGAACCTATGCTTTTGGATTTCCTAAGTTAAGCAGGGAGCTTGTCTTGGAGTCCCTCAGAGTAGGGATTTTGGGAGATATGAAAATCTCTTTCTATTTCATAGATATTGATATTATATAACAGTGTTGATTTATATCAAATACACCAAGCATCATATCCAAAACATATCAACCAGTTACCTCAAACTATAGCTGCGACGTCCAATAATTATTCAAACTCACCTCACCGCAGGAGGGTTTCATGTAGGCCTCAATTCAATTCAGCTGCATCTTCATTATTAGGAGTGTTTGCAGAAAAAACTTCACAACACTGATACTTCTCTTACGGAAGGATCTTTGATATCCGTAATAACCCCCAAGGGCCCCAGTTGATATCCCTGCTCCTATTTCAGAGAGGTACTGTTAGCAAAACACAAAATCCCGACAACAAATGCGGGAACAACATCACTTACGCAATAAAATCCAGTAATCACCATGTCATCCGTTGGCTTGACGTGCGTCGTGGTAACATTACCATAACCCTCAGGCCTGGCTTCCGGAAATTTCAGCATTTGGCCGTAATTGGTATATAACTGTTTTTATTAGTCGCTTCCTTTGCTGCAATGAAACATACGCCTAACAACTGAAGTACAGAATAGGACTTAGGAAAATAACTTACGCAGAAACCACGCTGTTTAGGCCAGTCCGTTTCCCATGTTGAAATACCTGTGATATATTCCCCGCCTGCACCGTTGATGTGGTAAGTGATCTTCCGCTCTCTATGTAGAGGGTGAACACCAGCTGATGGGAAGGGCCCGCAGTTTCCAAATTTGCGGATAGTTGAGCCAGACTCTGGGTTCCCGTACTCTACCTCTATCCCTGCCTGGACGCTCATTTGTTTATCAGCTCCGGGGCTAACAAGATCCAGGGAATAGACGGATATCGAGACGATTCTCTTCAAATAGGTGCCACGCGGACCTCCAAAGCAAAAGTGATCTAACGGTATGTCATATCGACCGAAGTTGCCAATTTCATTCTTCCCTTGGCAGTATTGACCGGTTTGGACATGCTTCACATCAGAAAATTGCTCTTGATTCAGGAATAAATGCTCTGGTGGAATTTCAGGTAACCATGACACTGTATCTCTGAGGGAAAGCTGTTTGTTTCCCTTCTTGATCGGTATTCCAAGGGATAGCAGCTTGAAGGCCTGCGCACGATTAGTTAGTAGACGCAACGAAAGGGATCAGACAAACCTACATCAAACACTCCTTGCAAATGTCCAGAGAATATGTCCTTTCCTAGAAGCCTCCTTGCGGGAGCCCCTTGTGAGACCCAGCCCAGGGCGATAATTCGCCAGATTCGCCAAGCAGCGCGAGCCCGTGTATACCCTTTCTCCAATTGCTAGACGGAATCCTTGGCACGTCTGCTTCGGGAGTGACAGGTATGTCTCACGGCCATCCAGAATATACCCTAATTCACGCGTCTGTCCGTCGAGGGAAACAAATCGAATACCACTGACCCATTTTCTAGCCCCCATTTCCACGGTTGAAACATAAGCGCCTGTAAAACCCCGGGGAAGAGCAATAAACCGCGAATGCATTACCCTACCCCCATATATCAGTTCGTCCTCGTCATTTTCCCGGCCGCCAGCATAGTGCCATTTGGTTCTCTTTTCGAGGAGATCCTTTTCTTTTTTGGTTAGCTTTGATGCCCCCCCAAAGCGCCCGTTACCGATCGCAATAAGAAGGTTAGCAAGTGGAAAGTTGAGCTTCCATATCCTTAGCCTATTTTGTACTTGTGACAATGTAGTTGGCTCTTCTGAGGCCCTGATTCTCTCCCTAACCTGATAATAAAGAGGTCTGGCATACCCACAAAAGGCCCTGTTCGCCAGCGCCTTCCTGACCTCGAAGAAATATGAGTATTCAAAGCCGTACTGGAACCTAGAAGCCCAAAACGGCTGTGGTAACGGTGACTCCGTAGCCGCCCTCGACGCAAGTTTTAAATTATAAACATCCTTAGAAGGAAGAAGGCATATCATATCAAGGATTTCTCGCGGAAGGGAACTAAAAGGGTCAGATAACTTGAGGCTCGCGGACGCGAGCTTTTCCAGACTATTCGAATTGCAGAATGCCTTTTCCTGCTGCGATATGAGGTAATCTGTCAAGAGGGCGTTGATACCTTGTATGTCGAGCGGATCAAACTGTAAGGCCCTGCTGCTCAAGCCATTGACTTTCGAGGAAACGTAGCCACAAAACTGTGTATCCAATGAGCCAAACCAGATAGGCTTCCGCTCAAAGACTCCACCATAGTCGTGGCCCCAGTCAACGAGATTTGATCTTTGGGGACAGGACATGCAAACCTTTTTCAGAGTCTGCACATCAATAGCGTGAGGGTAGGCGGCCTCTTGAAGCAGTGTCCAACAAGCTTCATGGAAGAGAATACCCCAGAATCGTTCAGCTTCAGGGTCTATAGCAAGTGGATACGGACCGATGGGTAGAGAGAGAACCTCTGCCATCGAGTCCTTGCTTTCATATTCTGGGTCGTCGTATCGACTACCTGATGAAGGCGGCACGGGATGTAGGAAATGGGGGGTTTCAGAGGCCCAACCCAAGCCTGAAAGGCGAGCATCAGACCCTTGGCAGCCATGGGTATAGACAGCACGGTATTCATTAAGCCATTTGTGATGCTCATTACCACCAATGGGAATCCCGCAAAGAACGTATTTGTACCTAATGTTCATTTGCGCAGTGTCCATGTTATCCTGACAGTTTTTGTCTGCCTATGGGAAGGGTACTATAAGCAGTGTACAATCTGTTACTTCGGTTAGTAGTTTGCCAATAGATAGAAATCTCGCATGGTACCCAGCAAAGTCCACATTAATACCAACAATGGTAGATGCCACATGCAAGGCATACAGACCCGATAAACGTGTTGTTTGGATTAGGAGATGGTACTGATACTGCTTCTCCCCACAGTGGGGAACCACCACCACGGCCAAGTATATGGGCAAGGACATAAAAATCGTACATTTGGGGCCTACTTACCAAGATATGGTAGCGCTGGGCAACGCGAAGTCAAGATGGGCTTGATGGCGCATATACAAGAAGAGAAAAGGAGATGCAAAAGGCAATGTTTTTGCGTACATGATGATGAATAGCGAATAGCAACGAAGAAAGACAGAGAGACAACTTATATAGTCCATATTGCAGTGACAGAATGCAAGCACTAGTAGTTAATTGCTCATTGCTTTGTTTTATATACCTAGATATATATATATAGAAATGAGATGAGGTTAAATAATCCGAGTGTCATCAATCTTGTTGGGTTGGTTCCACAGCCGTGTTCGGCAATGACAAAGAGCCGCATCGTGTCTCCGACTCCTCCTCCATGTTTCTGGTTTCTTTTTCTTTGATGACAACCTGTCCAGTACAACATCTCTCCCTCAGATTGCTATACCTGACCAATCCACAGCTCCCTCTCTGAAGCAAACAAGCTTTCCTTTTGTCAGGTGTGTATGTTTTGTGGCTTGCTGTTGTTTCCCGCATAAGTGCCTACTACTCATACATGAAACTAGTCCCTTCATTGTTCGGTCGCCCAAGGTTCCGTCCGTCCCATAGGCTCATCGTCATCCTGGCGGGGTCACGGTCTAACTCGCTCTTTTTCCTTCTTCTCCTAGGTTGCCTCTCCCTTTTCGTAGGGGTATCCTTCATTCTGGCTCCTCCGCTCCGTTCCTTTGCTCCCAGAGTTCAAGTACTCTTGGGTCAATTCAAAGGAACCTCGTCGTCAGCAGCCGCCTCTCCCTTTAGAGCTACTGCTACTTCCCGTCCCCTCACTACCGTAGCAATGGCTCCCTCAAAGCTGAAGAACCCCCCTCAGGCCCCGCCCGTTTTTACTGCTACGCCCAGCTCCTTGATCGCCGATACCAAGCGCATCATCGAGACGTCCCGCAAGGTGCAAGATGCCGTCGTTGCCAACGTCACCGCTAACGATGCTACCTTCGCCAAGGTATTGCTACCAATGGCCCAAGACGAGAATACCATGGCGCTTGAGACGCATATTCTAGGCTTCTACCAGGCGGTTTCGACTGATAGCAAGTTGCGCGATGCTTCGTCCGAGGCTGAAAAGCTGATGGATGATTTCGCCATCGAGTCTGCCATGCGCGAGGATATATACAAGCTCGTGGATGCTGTCTTGGAGAGAGGAGACAAACTTGACCCTGAGTCCCAAAAACTGTTAGAGAAGGAACACAAGGATTACGTCCGCAATGGCCTTGGGCTTCCTGCCGGGCCACAGCGTGATAGGTTCAAGGAAATCAAGAAACGGTTGAGCCAGATAAGCATTGAGTTCCAAAAGAACCTGAACGAAGAGAACGGTGGACTGTGGTTTACGAGAGAGGAACTGAATGGCGTTCCAGAGGACGTTTTGTCCGGGCTGAAAAAGGGCGAAGGCGAGAACGAGGGAAAGCTACGTCTGACCTTCAAATATCCCGATCTGTTCCCGACATTGAAGTATGCTACCAATGCGGAGACGCGGAAGCAAGTCATGATTGCCAACGAGAACAAATGCAACCAGAACGTCCCCTTGTTCAAAGAAGCTGTTGTCCTTAGAGATGAGGCGGCTCGCTTGCTGGGATATCCCGATCACGCTACGTTCAGAATTGAAGATAAGATGGCGAAGACTCCCAAGACTGTGAACGATTTCCTTGGTGATTTACGTTCCAGACTGAAGGAAGGTGGCCAGAAGGAACTCAAGATTCTCACAGCACTCAAAGAGACTGATCTCAAGTCTCGCACCCCCAGTCAATCCTTTGATGGCAATTACTATCTATGGGATAACCGGTTCTATGACCGCATGTTGCTGGAAAAGGAATACTCTATTGACCAGCAGTTGATCGCGGAGTACTTCCCGTTGCAGACTACAATCCGGGGCATGTTGAAGATTTTCGAAGAACTATTCGGACTGCAATTTGTTGAGATTACTGGAGAGGAGCGGGACGAGATCTCCGAGACTGGTAAGGGTAACGACATCGTTTGGCATGAAGACGTCCAGGTCTTCAGTGTCTGGGACGATGAAGGGGAGGGTAGCGGATTCGTAGGATATCTGTACCTTGACCTGTTCCCAAGAGACGGCAAGTACGGTCATGCCGCAAACTTCAACTTGCAGCCAGTAAGATATACACATCCTCTTCAAATATAATCTTTGACCAAAGACTAACATGGCGATGTTTAGGGGTTCATCAACAAGGATGGAAACCGTCGGTATCCAGCGACGGCTCTCGTGTGCAACTTCTCCAAGCCTTCCGCAAAGAAGCCTAGTTTGCTAAAACACGATGAAGTGGTCACCCTATTCCACGAACTCGGTCACGGCATTCACGATCTAGTCTCGAAAACCACTTACTCGCGTTTCCACGGTACAAACACCGTTCGCGACTTCGTCGAAGCACCTAGCCAAATGTTGGAGAACTGGTGCTGGACACCCTCCCAGATCAAAGCCCTTAGCACCCACTATTCATCTTTGTCCGATGACTATCTGCAGGCGTGGAAGGAGCATGCCGGCGACAAGCCCAAGCCTGAAGAGAAGATCCCTGACGAACTGATCGCCAACCTGATCAGCACCAAACATGTCAACGACGCCCTGTTCAACCTCCGCCAGCTTCATTTTGGCATCTTTGACATGACCGTGCACCAGCCCGCTGACCATGACACCATCAAAAACATGGACATCTCCGTGACATACAACTCCCTTCGCAAGGAGATTTCGCAGCTTGACGGACCTGAGGTTCTTGGCAAAGGGTACGACTGGGGTCATGGACAAGCAACATTTGGCCATCTCATTGGTGGTTACGATGCTGGATACTACGGTTATCTCAGGTTCGTTTATATTAGTTTTCATAACCTTTTTCACCCTCTCCGCACCCATCCTTTCCCTCCATTGTTTACTTAGCTTGTTTACTGAAATTCCTCCCACCACGCAGCTCCCAAGTCTATTCTACCGACATGTTCTATACCGTCTTCAAAGCCAACCCCATGGACCCGAAGGAGGGCCGACGATATCGCCACACCGTCTTGGAGCGCGGTGGTAGCCAAGAGGAGATGAAGACGCTCAAGGAATTCCTGGGTCGTGAGCCTAACACGGATGCCTTCTACAAGGAGCTGGGCTTGACCAACTAAGCCTGCTCGGCTAGCCAGGCGTTTACATCCCCTTCTTCCGTAGTTGACGCATCCTTTTATTTTTATGTGCATGCATTTTCCTTACATCGACGATACCAGTAGACTACCCAGGTAGACCTCAGGTATTCATATTCCCTCGTTATGCATTGATAAGAGCATGGAAGGCGGGGAAATTGGGTGAAGGCGGGGATCGGGATTTGGGATGAACTCATACAACGAACATCAATAAGAAAAACCTGTTACTATCATGCCTCTAGCTGATAGACAATAGAAATAGTTATTATTACTATCCTTTACATTCTGATCCGCGCGTTCTTCTAGTTATTGAGCAAATGGTCACCAGAAAGGTTGGATCCGGGGCTCCTTATCGATAAGGATCATGTGATTTCATCGATCGCCGCAAATCCAACAGCGCGAAGCTGAAGATGGGAATCCAAGCTCTCTTTGTATACTCTCTATTTACCTCAATTCGGGCTCTTTACATACATTATTCGAACATCTCGCACATAAAGAAAGTTTAGAGGGCATACATCCCGCCCAACCGTATTTTGCAATTCCCAAATCCCGCCATATCAATTCGAAGCAAGCAATCAGCCCAACGCTCAAACAAACCGTCCACGCACATTGAGCACTATCCAAACAAATCAACAATCTCGCACTCTCACAGGAAGCCGACAAATCCCTTGAAAGGAGAATAGAAGGGGGAAAGTTTCCCAAAAGCAAACGAACGAAATATGGCGACAGCCACCCAATCCACCCCTTCACAGTCCGCGACTCCCTCACAACCCGCCTCCCTATCCCAATCCCAGTCGCACTCCCCAACCCCAACCGCAGATAACCCAACCCGCCTCCCCATAAAAACCTACCACTGCAACTTCTGCAACCACCTCCTCCTCGTCTCCACCACCGATCTAGCCCGGCTACCACGCCGCCGCGAGCCAGCGCGCGATCGCGCACTAATACTTCCGCTGCCAAAGGCAAAGGGGGATGAGGACGATGAAGAAGAAGAAGAAGAAGAAGACAACGAAGGAGACGAAGCTGGGCCTGAAGCTGCAGAGGTAGAAGGGGGGAAGCAAGAGGGAGCAGACAGTAATAATAATGACGCGCAACGAGATGCTGGAGGAAAGGTGGGGGATGGAGAAGGAGGGGGAGCGAAGGGGAGAACAAAATCGCAACAGCAACAGCACTACACAATTCTCCTATCGACGACAACGCCGGACCGGCAGCCGACCATGATACGACGGGAGGATGGGTTTGAGAAGAGGTTGCTGCTGCGCTGTGGGCGGTGTCGGGTTGTGGTTGGGTATGCGTTGGATGAGGTGCATTTTGGGGAGGGGAAGGGGGGTGCTGCTGGGAAGGAAGGTGGTGGGGGTAAGGAGGGAGGGGATGGGGATGGAATTGAAGATCGAGAAGAGAGGGAGAGGGAAAAGAGGAGGAAGAGGGCGGAGGAGGTTGTTTATATCTTGCCTGGCGCGTTGGCAGAGACGGGGGAGATGGGTAAGGAGGAGGGGAGGGGTCAGAGGGAGGAGTGGATGAGCTGGGAGAAGAAGAGGTGAGGGGCGGGGTTTGTCTGGCTGTTATAGTCAGGTATGGGCTTGTTAACTGACAGTTTAGGTTTTGGTTTTAAAAAGATACCAAATACGTTGATTGTGCGATATAGAAGAACGTATATAGAGTAATGACGGAAATTGAGCATAATAAGGTCAGGCTTAGGCCATTTAGCCAGTAGTATTCAATGCGTCATGATAATATATCCCATATCTTAACCAGCTCCCAGACACCCATAAATAAAACTATTCGCCAGAAAGTACCAATGCAAAAACCGCCCCCGAATGAAAGTTGCCACCCCCAGCTCTCTTTCTCGACATCGCGCGTTGTCTGGGTATCCTAATCTAGGTATATATCTATCCCAATCAACCGATCCGCAGAGAGGGCGTCGAGCAGGCATCGCGAGCTGAGGCAAGACAGGTGGGTATTTCGATGAAAAAACAACCAAGGGCAAAAAGGAAACATCTTGTCGTAGACCGTAGATATAATTTGCGATAAAAAAAGATATAATAATCTCAGGGTAATAGGATGAACGGAGAGAAAATGGAGGCAAACTAGTTGGCGAGGATTGTCCGGACCAGTTCTATACAGGGCGTTAGCAAATAGGTCTGTCGCCAGAGCGGGACTCAGATGAGGGACGGCGGGGAAATTGCATACCAGTGTAGTTGATCTCTCCGGAGCTGGTGTCAACGGCCTTGAGTAGCTCGTCGACTTCGTCATCGGTCATCTTCTCGCCCAGATTTGTGAGGACTGCGAGTGAAAAGTAGACGTTAGCTAGATGTATCTTGAAACGAGGCTTCTTTGACAAGACTTTTGAATCATGCAAAACAGCTCATGGGAACGGTACAAGGCAGAAACTCACTATAACGCAGCTGGCCCACGCCAATAAACCCAGTCATATCCTTATCAAACACCTGGAAGCCGCGGCAGTATTCCTCTGGCTCACCAGGATCGCGGAAGCCACCTGGTCGGTTGAGGACTTTGGAGAAAGATTCGAAATCGACTGGATATCAAGCAAATCCCGTATTAGCCATGATATTCCGGTAAGACGCCGTCCGTCCTCCTATTCATATAATCTGGTCAACTCACAGTCACCGCCAATACTCTTCTCCAGATCTCTGATCTCAGTCAGGGTGGGGTTCTGGCCGCAAGCGCGCAGCAGATCGCCTAGAGACTCGAGGGAGACACGGCCATTTCCGCGCTTGTCGAAGAGGGAGAAGGCTTCTTTGTAGTTTGTGGATGCCTGTTGTTGTTGTTGGTCACCGTGGTTAGACTGGGAGTTGTCCATGGTTGCTGTTGTTCTGAACGTCGCGCTGGGTACAAGAATAGAAGAATATAGGATGTTCAAGGGCTGTTTATAAAATGCGCAAGATAGTGCAGGGGAGAGAAAGGTGTTTCAAAGGAGGTAGCAGAGTGGAATAAATGGGATTCGGAGTGAATAAAGGATGATATAAAGAGGCATCATCCAACATGAGCTGGCAGTTTTTTGACTTCCCCCTGCCCCGGCAGCCAGCAAAAGTTGGCGCCCACACCGGCCGGAGTGAAGCTTTTTCTGTTGCTGTTGGCGGGCAAGGTTTGGCTGCAGCCCTTGGGTCATCGTGGTCAACAACAACAGAGAGAAACAGTGTGCGACTTACCATTGTTGGTTGTGGTGGGTAGTTGGTCGGGGGAGTAACCGGGAGTGTAGATGGGATATTTCGAAGGCAGAGATGAGGAATTGAGGAATTGGAGGGTCCGGAAGAGTCAAGACACGGGGTGTTCTGAGAATGAAGCTCAGGAGGTTTGGAGATTGGGGTTGTTTTGGAGACGATGGGACACTGACGGGGGTTGTTGGTTGGCGTGGGCGGCGGGCGATCTGCCCAGCGGTTACCGCAACAACCAGATTTTATTATTATTGTGATGATGATGTCCTCAACAACAACATCTGAATCAAGTATTTGTGATTAAGTATTTATACGTTCTGTCATATATATACCCATTTTTCTATTCTCTCTCCTATACATCGTCTCCCAACAGAACAACATATATAGTATGAACTGACATAAAGTTGAGAGCCTGAACCCTCCTATCGTGGTCAGCAGCCGATTGACTTATCAGAGACTTCATAAAAGATGCATACTTGATAAGATACCGGTTAGGATTCTCTCAATATAGATACAATTACTGACATTCTGCTGTGAATGGCAGGAAATAAGTAAACATATCACACCAAAGGGTCTGGCGAACAGGAACGCGACTATGCCATTGAAATGACGACAGGGCTTGAAGACCATGCAGATTCTTCGAGACCTTATCCAAAAAGTTATATGGTCAATGGTCATTGAGGTGCCGTGACCAGGAACTGTTCAGGGGCTTTCATCCATTCGGACGATGAGGATGTTGATCCTGAGTGGTTCTATTTCCGGTCATCGTTTTTTTGGAAATCACACTTGAGGTATTATTTATTTATTAACAACCGGATGGACTACGGTTACAAGGCTGCATTTTTAATGATATTATTATATGTGATGGAAGAACATCCAGCGCAATTGACAACCATTAGACATTAACCTACACCTCAGGCGTCGACGACGCATTTCTGAAAAGTCCTCTCATACAGAAGGGGGGCCAGCTGCTCCTGAGCCTATACTCCCGGACGATTGGCCAGTTACAGCTTAAAATGCGCAGTGCAAAGCTTCTCCCCATAGTTGTAATGGGTCCTAACTTCGGAATCTGGAAATCCTGACACTCTGGCCTTCTTCTCAAACAGCATCACGCAGTCTGAACCCCCGAATTCGAAATGGGATATCTCTTGGCCCTTCTTTATCTCTTTACCCACGAGATCCGGCACAAGGACGACAGAGGATACCTGCGCCATACCAATGGGTAAAACAGCCACTTTGCCCAGTTTGGGGTTATCAATCACAATCAGCCCTCGCGCCTGAAGAAATTGATACCCTGGGCTATCAGGCGCATCAAGAGTGCCAACCTCGTCGCCAGTTTTTGCCTTTGCCTTTCCGCGCATACGACGGCATGGCGCAAGGTAATTGGTCTGCGTCTTTTCATCCCGCTTGACAATAACTTCCAGATACGCTGCGCCGTCGATATTCTTTGCCTCGATGACTTTCCCGGACACTGGCGCATGCTGTCGATGATAATCAAAAGTATTCAAGAAACAATGCATCCAAACCCCGTCCTCGAAGCTCCCGGCATTAGGCGACGGCTTTCCATCCGAACCCTTTAGCAGATCCGATACTTTCCACGGCAGGCCCTTCAAAACAACTTCGGACTCGTCACTGATTTCAAACGCTCCCGCAAATGTTGAGTCAGCAGGGAAAAAAACGATCTTGTCCTGGCCCTCCCCGTCAATAGCCCGCATGCCGGGTTTGAGCTTGCGACAGAAGAATTCATTAAACGACCCAAAACCCCCCTCAGGGATTTCAGCCTCGTTCACATGGAAAGACGGCGAATTCCAAAACGTGAGCAGCGACGCATCGCTTATCGACCTAGGCCTACCCAGATGCAGCCCGACAACTTTAGCAAAGTCGACAACCCACTTGGAAAGCGGAGTGAGGGCTTCCTCTGCTGGTTTTGCAGCGCTTTTGGGAGTAATCGGTGTCTGCCGGATGCCCAGCGGTTCCTGGTCTAACACGAAATAGAAGATGCAGAGGATCTCATAGATGTCCTTTCCCTTGGTGGTTTCCGTGGGGATCCAGGCGGTGACGAGCCAATTGGCAAATTCTAAGAACCCATTTGCGCTGGTGATGCCGTATCGTCTCATTTCGGGGATGTCGTATGCCAATGCGTTTCGTACGGCGTCTTCGAGGTCGTCGACCTCCCATAACAGATCTACTAACTCGTTGACGATTTGTTCGTATTTGGTCATCATGAAAAGACAGGGAATGAAACTGGTCCAGGGACAAATAGTGCGGATAATGAGGAAGCTTTGATATTTGCAAACGCCAATCTAATGGGTGGGTTGAGTCGTCGGTGTGCCTGTGAACAGTTGGAGATAACTCATAATAAGTTTTATATTCTTGCTTCCCCTCCCGGGGCTGGGAATCTCTCAGAACCAAATTCTCGCTCATCAGCCGTACCTGCACACGACGCATACGTAGCCACTGTGCTCGACCTGACTCAGACGAAACGTTGGTTCGCCTGGAATTCGCCGGAAACTCTTACTTGCAGTTATCCTGTGGTAGAATGCTGCCCACCGTTTGGATTCGAGGTTTGGAACTGCCCATTAAAACCGGGCAAAATTACGATTAATATCCTATCCAAGATATCACTTGAACTGTTATTTGGTTTCAACGGGGTTCTAGAAGCTGATTTCAACGTCATTAGCTTCCCAGTCAATAATTTCTATTTGCTACATTTACCAAGACAATCCCCGAACAAAGTATATAATGACGCCTTGAATATTTGCAGCAACGTCCCCGGGTTATTTGCCTATGATCTTTCTTGTTTCATCAACTACTTCTCTCCTTATGTCTCATTGGCACTACCGTGCTTTAAGGCTTCCCGCCCTTCTGCTGGATCCGCTTACTCTCATATATGAGGCTTGTTATTTCTCATACTCCATCACTCGTCTTCTCATACTTTGTCAACCAAAAGGTTACACTTGACAGTTTGCTTCACTTCTGTCCAGTTGATTTTTTTCAAGGTGATACGATTATGTTGTGGACTGTGATTGGTACGCTCTCTCGCTTCTTTTTATGTGTATAGTACCAAATATACAGTCTGAGAACAGGCCCTGTTCAATTGAATATGGTGTAGAAGTGAGAAATTAGACCCCATACGGTAGCGGTCTCTAGCGCTGTTATGCTCTTCTACCGCAAGTTGCTGGTGTATGAGAATTCCAAACATTTACACCAAGAGAGCTGCTTCTACTTTTGGCACTTATATCAAAAAACAGCTGTACATGGTCCATGAGAACATTCCTTCCTCAGCTGTGCCTTTCTATCTTTTGGATCTACCAACAACCACCTATGTTGACAGAAAAACGAACAATATCCATCATGAACCAAACCCCCTCGCCAACTCCTGCAATGCTCCCAACGCCTCCTTCTCCTGACCCAGCGGCACAAAGATGTGGTCATGAAAGTAACCACTGACGACGTTCGAGCTAATCCCGCACTCCTTGAGCTTTGCCGCGATTGCCGCGATCAGACCCACAGCCTCCAAGCTCGAGTGGACTTCCAGCGAGATCTTGCGGCAGGGGAAGGTAATGGCTTGCTCTGTGAAGCCGTGGGATACAGCCAGGTCTCTAGTTGTGACGATTGTGAGACCCTCGGATTCTTGAAAGAGCATTTGCGGCTGGAGGGACTGGAGGGGTAGAGACTGGAGGGGTAGAGACTGGAGGGGTTGGGTGGTGGTGAGGAAGACGAAGGTGTCTGGATGAAGGATTGGGTTGAGGGATTTGAGGAGGGTTGGGAGGTCTGTTTCGCCGGGAGAGTTGTTCATGATGGGGATAGGGTCTTCCAGTTTATGAGAGATACTGCTAGGTAAGACTATTTTGACATTTCAATCTGTGTCAAATCCAAAGCATTTGGCGTTTTGGATGCTTATGGCTGGCAGCGGGGTAAAAGTGATTCCGCGCCGGCCCCTTAGCAGCTTATACCAACGTCATCTTCAATACCGCGGTCACTGTCTCATAGCAACAGCAACAGCAGCCAAGTACACACAAACTTCTAGCAAATTTACAGCTAGCTTCTGGCTTCTTCAGTTCCAAATCCAATGTGAACAGCCGGTCTTTCAAATGTCCTGAAAGTCCTCCATCACTTTCCTATAAGTTATTCATACAAGAACGCTAGAGCGTTGTTGTATGACCACTCCTGTCTTGTACCGTCTTGTACCGTCTTTGGTCTATCTATATACAGATGAACCTTTTCTTTATAACTTTCACTTCTGTATGCAACAGTGTCCACCATGGAACCGCCAAATGAAGACCAAGTCTCTTTCTTCGGCATCACCCCAGCTGAATACGCAGAGTGCGTAATCAACCACACTAAAGTTGTCAAGACATTACAGCCCAACACCGCCGAACTCCTCACAAAAGGAAATGATCCAATCCACCCCAGCTATCAAACAAACCCTGCACCAGCAGTCCGTTCAATCGTCTGCCGCTTGGACTTCTCCAGCTGATCCTCTTTTATTTGGACTTCGCTTCCCTCAACAGTCTACGTCTCACAAACTCCCCCACAATGCAGTGCATCGACACCTTTCCCGCATACAATAGCGTCGTAAAACATGCCTCGGACGCTCTTCGCGCTCTCAAAGATACAGAACTCGTCCGACACTTCCCTTGCTCACAAACTACCACGCCCTCCGCAAGGATTCTTACTGCACCGTCTGTGACGAATTTGGCCCGTATCTATTTCTTCTTACCTGCCAACGATGTTGCTATAACTGCCTAGGTGAGAGCCGTTCCGGAGTTAGCAAGACGCCCTTTGCCGTTATGAGCACAGACCTAGCGAAAGAAGTGTACGGGCTCACAGAAGCCAGTTTGCACCAGCTTAACTTGCCGGTTGCGCGCACTCTCCAGGGAAATCCTTCGTGGCATCTTGGCAAATATAGATCGATCTTATTGAGTACCCAGGAATTGGTCAAGGCAGCCGCTGTCTATTCTGACGGCGAAGAGAGAGCTACTAAGAAATTCGGCCAGATCATCAGCCGTGCTTTTTCTCTATTGGGTTCTCAGACAATGAATGCTGACCTTCACAATCTCGAGATTGGTTTCATACATCCATATAATATCTTTCTCTGCACCCCATTTCTTGTCAGCATGACCTTTCCCTATCTGCTGCCTGGCCCTGTTACCGTCAGCTGCAGCGGCAGTGCTAGTAGTACCACGACGTGCGAGACTGGCTTATGGTGTCTCGGGTGCTACGAGTCTCAATCTATCCTAATGTTGGAACACGAAGATGCAGCATTCAAACGGCGGGTTAGAAGGGCATATCTAAGGAGAGATTTCCTGCGGCAGAGACGTGTGATAGTGCGAAGGGACTGATGGGTGCATATGAGCATAACAGAAGAGACAAGGAGAAACTGAGAGGGAAAAAAGGGAGAAAACGGACTGAAGAGAGCAATTGAGAAAATGGAGGCACGAAGTGGCTTTGCGGTTGCCTCGATCTTACGAGAGTCGGATGGGTGTAGTAGTTTGATTCATGAACGTATTAATAGCTGTGTCCCGAAGATCTGATGAAGCGCAAGATATAACGGAAGGTTTTTTGGGGTTTCATATTATGGTCAGCATGGCGTTTGATGATATCTCGGTCTCAGTTCGAGGTCATCAACACCCGTACATAATGGTACGGTTTCGCGGAAAGTCAAAAACCGCAACATAAGTCGAACAGAATCTGGGAAATAAAAGTCGTATCATCCAATAATTCATGGATTTTTCATCCAAAAAGCCTGCTATGAAACCAACAGAAGACTTGGTGAAATCGCGAAACGCGCCAAAATGGATATAAATACAGCGAATAACAAGAGCAGTATAACAACGGAGTTGTAAAAGACGAACGTAACAGTATTATAGGTACGTTGTGTATATGTAACTGTAGGTAAGATGTATGTAGGTATATACGCAAACAAAAACAACTGTACGTGGTTAAGAAGGAAGAAAGCTAAAGAGAAACCAAGGGGGTATTTTCATGAAACTAACCGACCAAAGAGAAAGCGTAACCAAATACAGGCAAAATAGCAAGTAACAAAACTAAAGACGGGAGCATTTTAAAGGGAAATATCTGGTCTCGTCTCCTTTTCCTATCTTTTCCAGGGTATAAAAATAGTCATGAAAGGGAAAAACCACGCAACCTACTCCGCCCATCGCTAAACGGAAACCCAGAACAAAAAAAGCCCTTTTCAACTTTTTTCCCTCTTGATATCCCTTTTAAGGTAGTATTCAAGACACAAATAAATGGAGATGGTATAAATAACACAGTGGAAAGCTAAAAGGTATAAAAACGAATAATCGCGTCAGACATCGTAGCACATAACAGAACCGTATATGGCGGGACCAAAGCAAATCAAACGAAAGCATATGGTATCTCGCAGATACGTAAGGTAAATGATAGTCTCCCTCTTTAGTTCTGGCAGGCCAGACTTTAGTAGACAAAAAGGCGGCGATAAAACCAAGGAGGGTATTTTTTTGGAAGATGTCATGATCCAAATCATGAAGGGTTGGCTGGCAGGCCAGTCCCCCTCAACTTTTCAACGCAGCTCCCAAGCAAATTAGAAGCCTCGTGGAGAAGTTCCCATCGGGTATGCGCAAATGTCTCACGCAAAACCATAAGCAGA
This sequence comes from Helicocarpus griseus UAMH5409, assembly GCA_002573585.1. Lineage (NCBI taxonomy): Eukaryota > Fungi > Ascomycota > Eurotiomycetes > Onygenales > Ajellomycetaceae > Helicocarpus > Helicocarpus griseus. Next base: position 26,922 of record PDNB01000212.1, read on the forward strand.
CCCATGCACCGGTTCCGATTAGGAATGTGCTGAAGCTCTTCAGGTGTCTGTACGCCGCCAACCCGTTGGAGAAACTGATGCATATCTGCTCGTTGCTCCTCTGGGGTGGAGAGTTCCGGTACCGGTGGAGTTATAGGCCCGTCCAAAGCGTACCCGTAACACCAGACTACGAGGCCAGCAAAGTATAGGACCCATGGTCGGTTGAGTAGGAAGTCATCACGGGCGCTATATTCGTTCAAATCAACGTATCCTATAGTACCACGGCCAAAAGTGCGGCCATTATCTGGGTTGAGAACCTGCGTAAGAAACTTCAGAGCGAAGAAGGCGGCGTCTCGAGCAGCGGCTTTGTTTGCCCACTGTTCTGTCATCTTCTCGCGCGCAGTGCTGTAGTCTTTCGGGGTAATGGATCGGCCAAGCAAACGATCTGCTCCAGCGAATATTTGACAATCGACGACATCAACATGCGATGCCATGTGGGCAAGGTGGTGCAAGACAGTACGAGACTCGAAAATGATATCATCTTCCATGGCATAATGTCGATAGCCAGATGTATAATTTACTGGATTTGATTCTGCCAAAGCTTCGTCAAAATCCCGTTTCCAATTATCAAATGAACGCAATAGAGCCGACCGCCACTTATCTCTACCCCCCATAGCATGAACACCCAGTGATCTGACTTGGAGATCTCGCTGGTTCATATGCCAGCTGACACTGAGCAGACCTGCCATTATGATAGTCCGACCAAAGGAATTGGTTCGGACTTTCTGTCCATTAAGCGTCTTCTTCAACCCCTCAAGAAACATAGTTGCCTTGACGCCATTGGAATGCAGACTGGAATGCACTCTCGCAACTTCCCCGAAATTCGTTGCCGACCATAGAGCTTCGTCACAGGGCAGTGGAAGACGCATCTCATGAGCGACCATTTTTGCGGAATGGCCAAACATGGTGGCATGCGTCGAATCTAGGACAAAAGCGGCAAACGCCACTCTGCGAGTGGCTTCTGCCTTGACCCAACGATGCCAGGCCTCTTCACCTGCCCCAGATTCCGAAGCTGAATTGGTACCAGAGCCAGTATTTGACCTCGTTTGCCGGTCATTCCGAAGGCTTGGCGGGGAATCAAATGCCGACCGTCCTATAAGCGAACTCCCGCGGCGCATTAAGGTCAACGTAGTATCATGATGGATGTGAGCACGTTCGTGCAAAGCCCTTGTTGAATACATCTTCTCATATACTTCAAGGAGTAACAATGTTTGAAATACCCAGAGCTTTGCAGGAGGCTGGAAATCGATATCCATGAAAATTTCCCACCGAATATGCCAGGCGAGGAAATTGGCCAGCTCTGAGGCAGACTCCGTCACGGTATGGCCATGTATTTTGTCGAGAGTTGAGGCACCAATGGACATAATAGCTAGGAGAAGAAGATTGGGGGTCCTATCCGCTTGAAATGTCGGCTTGTGCAAAATTGGAAGCTGGTCATGGCTATGGTACCAGTAGGACCCAATGTAGGTCTGCATCATTCGCAAACTAAGAATGTGTCCCTCGGCGTCAAGATCGCCTTCGAGCAAAGCTTCCTTTCGCTTTTTGACTGCTGCATGGTTCGTTTCATTGAAGCGTGTTTGGATGAGGTCAAGCAGCTCATTTCGTTTCTCCTCCGACAAAATTGACTCTGGACGGCCGGAATCAAGAAGGCTCGTTACACTCATTGGGTGATGTTGCTGGGCAAAGTTTGGAAGGTAACTAGACCAGGGCACATCGCCAGGGTAGAAGGGTCCCTGGAATTGAGCGGCAGTTGGATCGCCATAATTAGGTACCATGCCAGGCGCATTTGGATAACCAATTGGGGAATTGTTGGAATGTTCGTTAAATAACCAAGCAGTAAAATCGTCAGTCATAGAGAAGGGAGAGCGGTTTAGCGTCTCACCACCAAATATAGGAACGGCATAAGACGATAGAGCATCCCACTCTCCAACACCCGAAGAGGAATCAAGTGCATTTAGACCGTTGGATATGGCGTTGGCGATGGATGCGGAGGTGGCCCGTGTTATAGTTGAATTTGAGTAGCCTGGTGGCGGTAGAGATGTCATATGTAGATTCTGCTGTGGAATGTAGGCGTTATTATTTGGGACGGTGACCAACGATGCCGCATCGCCGGTTATGGCTGTGGAGGGCATGTATGTAGTGGAACCTGAAAGTGTGGGTCCGGTTGACGATAAGCGGCGTGGTTGGACATTGGGTGAAGGGTCGGATGGCTGGCTGATTGGGCGAAGCTCTGGAGGGCTAAAGGGGGTGTTATGATAACGCTGGCCTTCATATTTGCCATATCCAGAGTGACGATTGGAAGAACTATACGCCGACGCTGATTGTCTTTGGGGACTGAGCGTGTAACTACTGGTGCTGTCGGACCGCTTTATCCGCGGATCTGGGCCTGCATATTGTTGTTGGGGCGTAAGCGGTTGAAAGTGATTTTCTATAGAGGCGGATGAGGAGGAGCCAGCGGAACGGACAGTAGCGGAATTCGGATACTTTTGGGAATTCACGCTCGTCGCATTAGTAGAGGAAGGTCCAGGAAGCCGTGGCCTCGACATGCCCCCTGATGCATTCGCGGATGACGCTTGCGTTGAGTAGGGTGAAGTCGGGCCATCAATCGGCGAGGCAGCGGAATTAGGCCCATTTCTAGTAACTGCTGCGTCGTTTCGCGGGAGAGGCGGGACGACGGCCAGCGTATTGGCGACATGGGTAAAATTGTCGCGCTTCTGAAGTTGCGAACCGTGAGTTGTGTGACGCTCTCGATGACGGACACAAAGATCCTGTCGAACAAAGGAGCGGTTGCAACCTTCGAAGTCGCACTGGTAGATGTTCTTTGGATTGTCTTTGGAAAGCAATTAGCAACAGGTATAGTAAATTGGTAAGGGAGAGAGATATCTAGAAAGAAGCAAACGAAAACAATCTCGCGAAAAGCCAGAATTGCAGAACTGCAAAGGACGTTGACCAAAGTAGCAATGTATGATTAAACAAAAGGAAAAAGGAAGTTCCTTACGATTCAACTGGTGTCTGTAGAGATGTTCCGCTCTCGAGTAGCTCTTCCCGCAGCCAGGATGTTTACAATCAAACTTCTTCTCTGAATCGCCTTTCCTGCTCCGCTTCCGTTTCTTGGTAGAGTCATTCTGAGCTTGTGCAAACTCTCCATTGCCATGCTGACCATCTCCGTTATGCGAGCTGTGTAGACCGTCGTCGCGATCTCTCCGACGGGTTTGCTTGTCGATGTCCGCCATTGATTCGACGGCCAGTGTCATAATTGGGAGGGGAAGATATATATGTATGCGCCAATGGCAGCAGGAGGGAGTAGCTACACTACCCAACGCCCTTGCTGTAGCCTATGAGAGAAGTGCAGTGACATCCACCGCTCATCAGGGCTCGCGGTTGACGGAGCGGGTGAGGGGTAGGGGAACCTGGCGCCAGAGGACATCAACCAGGGAGCACCGGTTTGCGACATGCGAGGAATGGAGGGGTCAACGGCAGGTAGCTGACCATGAGAGGGGGAGAATAGCGCAATTAGGTTGAGAAGAGGGAGATGTGTAGTCTGTAGCTAGGAGGGATGAAGTTGAGGTTGAGGATGAGGTTGAAAGAAGAAGAAGAAGAGAGAGAGTGAGAGCGCAGTGACCTCGGGAGGGAAGTCACTCACGCCTAAGTAAGCTTAGGGCAGAATTCTTAGTTGACGCGATACGAGACGCCTCTCCACGGCCTCGACAACCAGCCAACGAGCGGCGGGCGGGCTGAAGCCTGTGCAGCAGGCAGATGACCTCTGCTAATTTCTCGTTTTCTTTGCTTTTTTCACTAGACCATCTCAATGTCATTTCTTTTTTCATGCTGGAGCTGGAGCTTGGACTTGATTTCACTGCTCACTACTAGACGACTACGCCCAGCAAGTTCGCAAGAACAGTAGTCAAAGTAAGTAGCAGAACATCCAATTCAACTTCCTGGAGTCCTAGCTACTATTGCATTGGGCCTTGCCTTTGGTATTTGAAATGCTTATTTTGGGGTGTACTTAGAGTTCAAGTTAAATAGATCCCGAGCCTCTCTATCCACGGATCGATTATTTATACTCCTCGCCCAGCAACAGCTTATCAGCGACGTCGCAGACCTTCTCCGGAATGACAATCAAACAGCCCTGCTATTTTCCAAGTTCAAGGCCTACACATGATTGTTTGTCCTTGAATTCACTGTCGCCGCTGTGCAGCGATCACCATCGAAGAACACCGGTTCTTGAACGCTCCCAAAGCCATGCCGAAACATCCCGCTAAAACGCCCAGTCGCTAAGAAGTTAGTAACAACCGATGCCCATCCGCACTGTTCCAAGGGCAGTAACTTGACAAGAAACATGAAACAGGACAAGAGAATCTAAAATACGCTTCTAATGCAGTTTCTGTGTCATGGCTTTCATCAATTATTCCAATAATGGAGGAAGCCGATTGTTTGTGTTGTTGCTTGGCGCATGGGTTTATTTAATACTACAGAAACAGCAGCTTAAAGGTTGGCTCGGACATCGATCGCACCGAATCCTGCACTCCTAGCCATTACCTCCCCCGAAAAGAAGCATGTGCCGGGAAGGGGGTTGTCAAATGGAGTACAAATCTCAAACAGCACCTGCTTGGATGCCCGTACCCAACCAGCTGGTAAAGAGCAACGGCTGGGATGTATCGTGGTCAAACAAGTGTGGGGGAACATCAGATCGAAACCCAATCGAACCTTCGGCAGCGTGGGGAGAACTAAGTCGACTCCTTTTTTCTATCAATTATGTATGGAAAGGGCTCGTTTCCGCATGTCTGTACTTGCAGGAATAACTGTGGACGGACCACAAACCTCGATGCCCAAGTGCTAATGCAGTGCGTGATATTAGCGGACAACACAGCGTCGCTCTGGGTACTCATGTATCTTCATTCAAACACCCTCCAAGGAAAGAGATTTCTTTTTTGGAATTACCAAATCACAGCCAAAACACATACATCAATGTTTCTGCCCGATATTTTGGTGCACGCTTTCTGAGTATGGGAGCATGCTGATATCAAACCAACGTGGTCTCCCCAAAACTCCCCCAGTGTTCACAACTTAGTGTGAAATAATATCAACCCTTACCCCAGCTTACAATTACGCAACGCCATCCACTCGCAGCAGGCCAAAAATGATCAAACTGTTGGTTTGGGGGCTGAGGGGCAAACTTGAAGGTAATCGACTCGGGTCGAGCCCCTGGTCTTTGCGTGTTTCGTGAAAATCCATAAAATGAGAAGCAGAAATCATATTTTCAGCGGCAGCTGCGCGAGCAAACAATACCCTATTCAGCATAGGGCGAAAAAAAAGAGTGGGAAAAGAACAGTATTTTGTTTGGCTGATAATTATTTTACAAGGTTAGGAGGTTTTTAGTCGTTTATGACCCCAGTCGCCCATACTTTCGGCGAAACCACCAACTCCGCTATAAATACTAACTTTACTAGTGGAGATGTGCCCGAGCCAATGAGCTGTGTATTTTTTTCAAGCTGTGTTTTGCACAAGTTTGAAGCACTTTTCAGCAGATGTTGATGACAGTTATGGAAGCACAGTCAAAGATATAAAATCTTCACCGGCCAGCCTAGGCTGGGAGCACACATTTTACTGGCGTGGACTATCTGTTTCTTTTAGCTTCCGCTTCATGCCCAAATTCATATACTACTGCGTAAGGTGACGTGCATCAGGTCGACCCCGATGAAGTCATGGAAAGAACTCGGACGAAGAGTTCAAGAAAGAGAGGTGCAACCGAAATTGCCAAACGTTAAACAATTGAATAGCACATGATCTCTATTATTATTCCTGTTCTCAATAACCTCAGTCCCTCTCAATAATGCTTCTAGCCCACAGAAGCCATGCCTTACATCAAACGCGACGAGCTTGAGAGAGCGTGCCAAATGTAGGGTTCACAACCCTGCAAATCATGCATTTTATTCCTCTTCCCGCCAAAAACGATAGTGCAGGTTTTTATTATTGAAAAACTTGGCCCATGCATCCGTAGGAAGTATGAGGTATGGGGCTAGAGGACCACAGGTACGCAGTAATGCTCAGGCAGACAGCCTTAAATCGAGGGATGAGATGCTAAGGTAAGGTTTTCTACATCCACCTCGTACCAAAACCGAGGTATGTGTCTCGAAGGGACTCACTACTAATAATGTTTCGTACTGACAATTCGGAGCCTTGTGCTCACGACGTTTTTTTTCCTTTTTCTTTATTTTTTTTCCCCTTTTTGGCTGCAAGCGCGGCTCTGTCGACGTACATGCAGACGTTTGGCGGGGCGGTTTCAACACGATTCTCCAACAATCCTCCATAATCTCGGCTGATCCTCTTGTCATACGCAGCGTAAATACATGATGTGGAGAAAAATGGATCTTCCATCAGATTAGCTATGAGTCTATGACCAGCCACAGCAGCGGGAGTTATGATTGCGTGATACACTTATCAGCCGTACTGTACAAAAACCAAAAGATAATGTCAAACACAACATTATCTCTAACCTGCATCAGTACTATGGATCCAAAGACCCCGGAATACTGATGGACTTCAACTCTGAGAAAAGAATGACAGTGCCATGCATGCCAATCAATTCCCTCCTCTCAAGAATCCTATGAGAGAGTGCAGAAAGCGAAGGATGAAAACACATCACTTTTTCGACTACACCAACGCCCTCATATCCAAAATCATCCAGCTTGATGAATATTTATTAGGATGCATTTCAATCCCCACAGAACAGCCCCCAACATGGGTTTAACCTAAAACCCTCCGGCTGAGCTTTGGCCCTTCGCAGCAATCAGCCGTCTTGTCATGATTGCGCAAAGTCTTTCTTGGCGCCAGCGCTCGAGCTCACACCAGGCCATGCATCGTCATGTCTGACATACCAGCGAACTAACCGAATCTTGATCTCAAAAAAAAGCAAATATGAAAAGATAGGAAAAAGAAAAGAAAGAAGAAAAAAATCCTTGAAGCTTTAATTTTTAGGTCCATCCTCCCGTTTTCCGCGGGGTGTGATTTTCTTCGTTCAGACGGTTTGTTTCAGATTGTCAAATCGATGTCGTATCTGTTTACTCCGTATCTCGAAGACCCTTAAAATATACTAGTATTCTTTTGTCACACGGTAGATAAATAGGAACGAATTGAATTCATAATCGTATTCAATACCAACCCGGATTGGCTTCGAGTCGTCTCCATCATCTCCGCCCAGGGGGATTAATGCGCAGACAAAACAGGCAAGACTGCAAGACAGCAAGGACTAAAAGCTTTTGTTTCTTTCCACAAGGCCCTGCACTACAGTGTACAGACATGACTTGCCGGGAAGCAGGGTGCTCGTATCCACCCATCACATCCCGCATGCAATTTTCTCTGCCTACGCAATTCAACATGGAGAAATCAGGCGGAACATATTTATCCATGCAATGTCTTCCTCAACAAACTAGGGAAATTACATGTACAACAATAATGATAAAGTTGACAATAGCAAATAGCCCCATGAGATAGCCCCAATAGCTCCCGCTAAACGGTTGTATGCAACCCCGGTTGGGAGATACCTAGCTATGCAAACCAAGGCGAGGTATACCTACCCTATTGAAGCCCCCCAGTGACAGTGAGAGGATATTATTGCAATTCGATGCAGTGTATAAAATGCACTGCATGAGATGTACGGAGTACTGAGACTAATATTTAGTGCGAGCGGGGTGTATTCAGTATTGATCACATACCTCACCGGCACTCTCAAAACGATATCGCGCCCTTACCAGTTTCTTTTCTTGCAGCCATTCCGATGTTCTGGATCTGGAAATGAGATTGCTTGATGATGAGAGGAGCCAGCCAGGAAAAAAAAATATTCTCTTGCGCTTAGCTTTGAAAGGCGGGTTGGTCGTTTCGGAGTACATAGCGGGCTAAGACCAGAGCGGAGGGGGGTTAGACAGGGAACAAGAGGAGCGTGGGACATATATTACTAAGAGTATCTATTTTTGTCAGCGTGGGCAAGAAAGTAGAAGCCAGTTTACATTTATTGAGCCATACCTGAACGGCTCGGATAGTAAGGATAAATCAATATATAACCCTGCCACTTGCTTGTTTCCTTCAGAAGACAAAAGAGGAAGCCCCTGGAGATGCCAAAACTCTAGAAAAGAAAAGATAATGAGGGAGAGAAAATATTTAAAATATATCAATCTCACGAAAACCCCCCCGGTTTCCCCTACTCATGACATCCCATCACTCTCAAGTCTTCTATTTTCACCGGTCGTGCCCGTCCCCGATCCGGGTCGGGTGGGCTGTTCATCTCTTCTAACAAGCCATGATATGTATTTCTCGTCGTCTCTCTTTTTTTTAACTCCTTTCACACCTTTCTTCCTTGCCTCAATCTATATCAAGCTCCCTTCCTCGTCATGCATCTAATCCATTATCTACTACATGCAAGCCACATAAATGATATAGAAAAGGTTAGACCACATGTATTCCGAAATGGACAGAAGAAAACAAAACGCCATATAAAGAACAACTTGAAAAGATCAAAGTAAGTATGGCACGGGAACAATATGAGGTGAAAAAAAAATATAAAAGTTGTCTGGTGAGTGTGCCAAATTATCAGTGTTAAGATTTCCCCTTTTTTGGTATGTGTATGTGACTGTCGCTAAGTATATGAAAAAAATATAACAATAATAGTTAGCAGAGCTAGCCGCTGAATTTGAAGCGCGCCGCTTCCAGTCTACCCAGGCCCTCACGAGGGGCAACATTTCTCCGCCTGTAAGAGTTTGTGAAATCTGCAGGACAATGGACAAAAATTATACGTCAGCTGCTGTGTTTTTAAAGGGCAAAGCCAAAAAGTATGCATATGGGAGACTTTATACGAACCTTGCAAGACAGCCCTCGTCTTCCGAAGCTCTCCCTGTTGGACCTTTTCATACAATGCCTTCATTAGCCGCTCGCTCTCGCCCGGCTTCACAGTTCCGGCCGGCAGCATCTGCACTGTCGCATCCACCCAGCTCGCTGTCTCCTGCGGCAACAATTCAAAAAGCGACATCAGAACTCCCGAAGCATCTGGGAAGCAGTCGCCAGGGAAGCTGAACATCATTCCGGTCAAGACTCTTTGGACCAGTATGGCGCCTTGTGATGTGATCAGCTGCTTAACTGAGGAACGGACTTCGGGGGTGATGCTGAATGGCTCGCCATCCGGGCCGGGGAATTGGGATACGGATGGCTTGTCTGTCCCGAAGCTGAGGACGTCACGGCAGTAATGGAGGACTGCAGTCAGGGGGTCGACTTGCTGAAGCGTGAGTGCGCTCAGGGAAGCGGAGAAAATTGGCGCCGCTAAGGGAGAGGTTAGAGACTTTTGGGGATAATAGCGCACTGCGTCGGTTAGGAGACGGAAGAAATCCTCAATCACTAATTCATATTTGTTTAGCACTATAATATGCAATGGGAGAATCATCGTAGGTAGGTATAAACTTACTATCAGGAAGATGCTGAGGTGGCAGGTCATTGAGAATTCTAAGGAAAAGCACGACTTGTTGTTCAAAGAATTGGTACACGGCGTCACTCGTCGCTTGATCGACATACTCCGCTCCATCAGAGAACTCCCGAATGACCGCATCTGTCGCCCAAAGGAAACAGCCTTCTTTAGATGCCTCGAATCCTGCCGAAATACTTTGCGCCAGGCTTGGTAAAAGAGGAGTCATGGCATTTCGGTAGGAGATAATCATATGGCGCCAACATCGGCATACTCTTTCGAGAATGGGGACGGATTTCGTGAAGTTTAGTACGATTGTATTGAGGACGGGAAGGATCTCCTCGCAATATCTTACTCCCGGGTTTTGGCTACCGGGGCCGACATAAGGAGAAACAATTTGAATGAAGATGGTAATCAATTGTAGATGATCTGCAGAAACAAAGGTTAGTCGGAATCTGGATCAAGGGCAAAAGCTATACTATACTAACCAGCAACGGCCTTTTGGCCTGCGTCATCTTTAGCATTATTGGCGAGATTCATGATTCTATTCATGATGGGATCACAGAATAATTTTAGCGTTTCGTAGATTTTATCAAGGGGTTGAACAGCAACAACTGCAGCCACACCCTCTGTAACTTCTTCCTGGCTCGATGGCTTCAGGTTATCGATAACCGACTCATAGAAAGAATGAAGTTGAGGAATATGACCACCGAGGAGCTTCTGGCAATCTGTGCCAAGGAACTTGAACGCGAGAGCCGCCGCTTGTATAACTTCTTGCGACTTGTGCTGGAAACCGGAAATAACATAATTCAATTGAGCCTCGAGGGTTTCGGGGTGTTGGGCGGTCCATTCCGTATAACGACCCAGGGCCATGATAGCCTGGAACCGCACTTTTTCTTGGTCGGGTATCTGAACAATAAGAGGAATTATCTGCGGCAATACAGAGCTCTCTTCGGGCTCGACCATCCGTCCCATTGCTCTCATGCTGAAGAGCGGCGCCTCCAATTCTTGCCAATGTGGGACATGATCATTTGTTGCTTGGGACGCATATTTGGCAACCCAGGCCTGGATAAGATTGTATGATTTCCCAAGACATTCAGTAACGCCAATAACCGAGCAGCAGTCTTTGAGAACATCACCCATGGCGTGTCGGAATTCCCGGAATCTCTCTTCTTGTTCGCGGTCCCCGTCGAATAGATCGGCGCGCTCATCATCTGGCGACGGGAACTCCAGGTGCTTGATCATGATATCAACCAGTTTTGAAAATAGATCGGCAAGCTCTGTTCTAGCGCGCATGTATCGTTCAAGGGTCAAGTATTGCTTGAGCTCGTACCAAAAGACGAAAGTGATGGAAATAGCATCCCGTTCCTTATCAACCACACAGCATTCTAGAACCGCTTCGACGAGACTTCTAAATTCAGAGGGCAGACGGACAATCAGGACAACCCATGCTTCACCAGCTTCTGCAAAAAGTCTGGTCAATCCTCTGAGCATTTCAGGGTCCTCTGTTTCGGCTGCCTCCCTAATTTTAGGCCTTAGAGCGATTATCCTAGGATACAGGGTCTGGATAATGGGCATTGCGTCGTCAACCTCAAGCGTATCCCTGTAGATCGTACATATAGTATCCACAGCAGATTCGAAAGAACGGTCGTTAGAGAGGGCCTTTATAAGTACGTCCAAAAGGGGTGAGTTGACGATTTGCGAAGCTGGTATTTCGCGCATCCAAGAGGTAACGCATTCAAAAAGTTGTGGGTTTGTTGCGGCAGATTCTGTTTCATTGTATATCGGGTTAAGCCTATTCGCATCAAAGCGAGAGACGGCGGAGAAGAGCGCTTACCAGAAGACTGCGCATACTGCGTCAGGAGATGTAAGACTTGATCTGCATTATTCTCCAATAGTTCCGTAGTCCTTGCAGAGAGCTCCTCTTCCTAAGTGATTATGATGATGGATTAGATTCTAGACTCTGGCCGAATGGGGAGTAGTAGTGATGTCGTAGCTGAGCTGCGCAAAAAAAGGCGGATGGGTTTTGATGGATGGACATAGATGGTGACTCGGCCGCACATACAGTCAGGTTGATTTTGCGTCCTTCTGTGACCTCCTCGGGGAGAATTTTGAGGAATTCTAAGACACAGTCTCCTGCCTCATTTCCCAGAGCCGAGCCGACAGTAGCGAGGACGTCCTTCCATGCCGTCATCTGGATAGCCAGGCTGGCTAAACAAACGCACAGTTGGGTCCGTATCGGTTTTGGTCCCGAGCTATGAGCCGCCAAAAGCGAGAGAATGGAGTCTCTCAGAGCCGGCAAAGACTCTGCTGGTATTTGATCTAGGTCATAGGTGATCTGGGAAAAGTATCGATTAGCGAGGGGTGTTTCGACCAATGACCAGACAGCTACAACGCGCGCCGGAATGAGTTGGACTAATGCTCATACTTTTCCCTTTAGTGTAGTTGCTGCGAACAGCTTTGGTTCGGCGGGTATATCTGGAGACTGGAGCAAGGCATGCGTTGTTGTCCAAGCTTCGACCTAGATGTCGCGGCAGCGTAGAAGTCAGAGGCGGGTACTTTTAACCGAACAGAGGCAAACGGCGATATCTCACTGATTTTTGGAATTTCTCAAGGAACTCGTGGGCGTGAGTTTTTTCAGATCGCGGCACGTTCCCCTGCATTGTAGCCAGAGCTGCGAGGACTGGCGCAAAGGCCTGTCCCGCGCCGTTCCCTTTGGAGGCCATGGTGGGATGTGGGATGTGAGGAGGGGGTGGTCGGGATAGCGATACGCAGGACCAGAGTCGAACAGAGGAAAAAGTCAGCCAGGCTGAGAAAGAGGATAGCGAGTAGAATCACTCATGAATCAGAAAGAGGACAGCACGAGAGCAACAGAGGTTGAGTGGATGTTCATATTAGACAGTGTGTCGTGGGAGTTAGAGAAGAGGAGGGAGGTGGAGGTTTGTTTTGGGAGGGCAGAAAATGGGTTGGCCAGTCACCGCAGCCAAGCACAGCATCACCCATCAACCATCAACCATCGTCAACCTCCGCCGGAAAAGTTCCCTCATCAGCCGCATGCCATCTCTACTGCTACATCAAAAGATACCAACGAATCTATTCATTCTCTACTTAAAACCACTCTCTTTATTACTACTTCTAGCTATATAGCTCACATTTACCCTCCAATCCCACTCGCGCAATGACCGGCAGAGGCGGAGGAGGCGGTCGCAAGACACTGCTCGCCCCGATCCATTTCATCTTCAAGCTCCTACAGCAAAGATCCGTCGTCTCTATATGGCTCTATGAACAGCTGGCTATCCGGATAGAGGGGAAGATTCGGGTAAGCCTTCTCAAACGGCACATACCCTGTATTCCACCGTCAATCGCGCTAACATGCCAATGTGTATCCAGGGATTCGACGAATTTATGAATCTGGTCGTCGATGATGCCGTCGAGGTTCGATTGGCTACGAAGACAGAGGAGGAGAAGAGAAGACAACTTGGTATGATGCACAGATACGCATTTTCTGGACGCGCCTGCTGATATACGTGCGCAGGTCAAATATTGCTCAAAGGCGACAACGTTTCGTTAATTCAGGCCCTCCAATGATCGCAAGCGGGTGGATGGACTACGATGATTTTAGGACGTCTGGCGTTGGGATTCACTGCTGTTTGATATATACAAAAAAGAAGAAGAAAATACGGTTTATAGGTTTTATCAAGGACTACAGCACCACTCTGCTAGCTAGTCGATGTGAGAATACGTCCATCTCCGATGACGAGCGCATCTACGGGCCAGTCATGGCCAGCGACGGGAATCTTTTCATTTGGCGGGAGAAGCTGCTCTCCAAGGGCCAAGGCGACTGAAGAAATGGGGACCATTAGCAATGGGAGTGATGTTCGGCAATTGGTTTTTGTTATTCGATTTTGGGATTGATTCCTTACCGAGATATGGTTTCTGCATGGTTGCATTGCCCTCTACATTTCTCTTGTTCGTCAATCGATTGATATAATGGTCATAATACCCCTTGCCGTGTCCTAGTCTCCGCAGCTGTTCGTCAAAAGCTACTCCTGGCACGACAATCAAATCCAATCCTGAACCTTCTGCCTCTGTCTCTACCTCTGCCCCTGTCGATGTGCTGTCTGGTTGAGCTGTTCCTGCAACACCATAACCCCCCAAGCAATTCTTTCTACTGGCAATTGAATCCGCGTCTAGCGAGGGGATACCCCATTTGTCTGCTTGTAGCAATTCGTAGTCTTCTAATGAGCGCAACGCCAGCATCTCCATGACCGAGGAGCGGCCCTGGGTTGCGGTTGCGGATGGATCTGTCTTGTGGAGATACGGTACATAAACCTGCTTGCCCTTGCTGAATGCGTCATGCACGACGGCAGCTGTGGAGATCTCGCCAGAAGGCATAGAGAGGTAGACGCTGAGCCGTTTTGCTGCTTCGTATTCGGGCAAAGATAGTAGATTTCTCGTAGCGATAGAGGCTGGTGGATGGAGTTAGTAATTTGAATGCCGTAATTGAGTCTTAAAGAGTTAGATTTGTAGATGTCTGACATTGGACACTTATGGATTCTTTGGATAGCTCGGAGAGTATCTTTCGCAATTTGCTCCGTAGCTCCTTTTTGGCTGTTTGTAGAGTGGCCATGACGAGTGAATGATTCTATGATTGGGCTGATGGATAGAGCGCAGAAGGACGCGGATGAATACGTCTGCAGATGATGTTCACTGACTGTATAATCGGAATAACCAGCGACGAGACTACGGAGTACGTGATGTCCTGTGTTGCGTTGTCCAACTTCCTGGAGATACTCCGCGGCTGATGGCGCGATTAGCCGCCAGCACTCGGGCACACTAACGCCCAACACGACGCCAAATAGCCGCTATCCATGTCTATCATGAGCTTATTTCCGCATCCGTATCTCAATTTGAACCTCATCTCTTGTATAGAGGAAAGGGACATATACATTCAAAATCTGTTCTCGGCCCAATTTGGAACACCCCAAACTAAGAAAGCCAGCAACACTTCTAGAACCTCCGCGCTCCGTATAATCCATGAGAGATCATTCATACTTCATTTCACATCATGAAGCCATGAACCTGTAGTCAAAACAGATAGATCTCTTTTTGATATTTCAGCCTGGTTTCTCTATATCTATCATGGTCTATCATCTGCGCAATAACAGTACTCCGTACAACCAATTCGAACCAAAGTACTGCTAAACATGCCAGGGGCAGGGGTCTCACAGGCTTAAAATTAGAACCTGCTGCAGTTCCAACCCGCAACCAACCACTGGCCATTTCACACGCCACAAACCCCATTTCTCGAGTCACTTCTCAGTTCTCACGTCTCACTCGCCAGTCAACGCTTTAATTCTCCGTTTCTGTTTCCTCTTGCTCGATTCCAATCTTCCCAGTCCTGATGTTCCAGGCCACCAAAGGGCAGCCGCGGATACCATGATGTTGGCCGCTTTCTCTTTATTATTATTTCTCTTCTTCGCCCAGTTGACCAGCCTCGTTACAGCCCTAAGTGCTCCACGACTCACGGGCACATGGACAACAAAGTCGAAGAAGGTCTTGACGGGTCCAGTATGTGCAAATTGCATATATATACAACTCTTATAGCAAAAGGACTGTTTTGTTGACCTGGCCTGTTTCTTTGTGTCTGTCTAGGGATTCTACGATCCGATAAAGGATAGATTGAAGGAGCCATCTCATACGGGCATCTCATACTCCTTTACTGACGATGGCTTCTACGAAGAGGCTCATTTCCGTGCTGTCGCAAACCGTTGGTCTCCGCATAACACAACCCCATACCCCATACCCCAACATCCAAATCTACCTAGGTATATATCCAGAAAGCTGACAATAATCCTTCTCCGCATCCTAGCCACCCGCCCGGACTGCACAAAGGGAATAATGCAGTTTCAACACGGAACATTCAAGCTTGAAGCCAACGGCTCCCTGATCTTGACACCCTTCGCCGCGGACGGTCGACAATTGGTTTCAAACCCCTGCGCAGGCAAGAACGCAGCGTACTATCGATATGTCCAACCAGAGGTGTTCGAGGTATGAACATGCAATCAGACATACTTGATCGTATCAGAATAGTATGATCTAGCACTAACATATCCCCAATTGAAACACCTTAGCGTTACGAAGTCCTAACCGACCCCTTCCACAACGTCCAACGACTTAACCTCTACAAATTCGACGGCAGTCCCATGCAACCCATGTATCTCGCTTTTAAACCGCCGCAAATGCTTCCAACACGGACGCTTAACCCGACAGATCAGTTAGGGAATGCCGCTGCTCCTGGCAGAAGTAAACGAAGAGCAAAGAGAAGTGATGGCACGGATGCTGAAGAGGAGGATTTGGAGACGTTGAACAGAAACGCGTTCGTCAAGAGAAGGGCAGATCAATACGAATCCACCGCGATGAATAGACTGTGGTGGTTGGGCGTGATCATGACGTCTGTTGGCGGGGTTGCGTTGATCTATAAGTGAGATTAATCTTGCGGAGCATAACCGTCTGTCTTCTCCTTTTTCAGCGACGCCCATTCTAGCCTTGCATATTTCGTCCTGTTACATTTATTTAATGGCTTGGTTTTAATCGTCTTGGGATAGACTGGCGTTTATTGGAAATGGAAGGGCGAATTGGACAAACAAAAGAGATGTATAATTTTGGTCATCCGGTTGGCTGGCTAGTTCGTGGGCTTGCTGTGTACTGGAATGGCTTTTTTTGTTGTTCCTTCGCGCAATGATATAATACACCATACTGCGTATACCGTTTGCGTCGTTGTTTGAACTATGTTAATTAGGTCCCTGAAGTATTAATGACTCTTCCCATAGGTCCCTTCCTATGGATGAGCATAGAGGGATTACAAATGCCAAAGAGTAATGAGGTATTGATAAAAATACAGTTGGTGTAATACAGCGGTCTGGCAATTGACCGTCCAAATACAACCAAGACGACATCAGATGTCAGCACGTCCAAGATTTCCCACATCCCCGCGTCTTGTAAACCGGATAGTTCGAAAACCGTAGACTAACAGAGGGTCTCAGCCAGCTCATTTCTTCACCACCTCCCCCGCAACTCTCGCAACCTCCGCCCTATCCACCGGTTTTCCCTCGAGCACACCGCCATCCCCAAGCAGCCTCCGAAGAACTCTTCCAACCGCAACTTTAGGTTCAGCATTCCTCAGCTCCTCCGCCACCTTCTCGGCCGCAGCCTGAATCTCCTCCCGGGTTAACGTCTTCATCTTGTCCATATATGTACCCAATACTTCAAGCTGCTTATCAGTCTTTTGGCACAAGTCGGTCCGACCAGCGTTGACATAGTCTTTTCGCGCGTCGTTGAGGAAGTTGACGCGCTTGCGCAGAATGTTGAAGACCTCGATATCGGTTGTGATGGGGTGGGAGGATTTGGCGGCTTCGTTGGCTTCGGCGATTATGGCGCGAATGACGTTGGTTCTGGTTGGGAGCGGGAAATGGTTTGTCAGTAACTAGAATAATGTGTAGGTGGTATCGGATGGGGTACAAACTTATTCTGATCCTTTGCTCTCATGCCATCCCTAAGGTCTGATCTTATCTGGCGGAGTAGGGGCGGTTCGGATGCTGTAGAGATGAAACGGACGCCTCGAAGGCAGGGTTGCTGGGGACGGAGCCTGAGTGTGCGGAACATGGCTAGTATGGCAGGGGAAGACGGTATAGTATGAGTTTTGTAGATGTGCAGTGTGCAATGGGTGAATTGCAATTCAATTGAGCGGAGTGTTTGAATAGAAATGTCTTATATAGCTGGATGTTTGAATCGAATTGAGCGGGCTGGATGGTGGTCCGTGCACGGCATCTGTTTCTTTCCCAGCTCCAAATCGACATCTCGTGTTTTTTGTGTTTTGAACCCGGAAGCTCAGCGACTGGGCCACTCCTCCACGCCAACAAGCCCTTGACTTTCGAACCGTTCTATACATGCCCGGCTTTGAGCTGCCCTTTTCTTCTATTGATTCTCCTAATCTGTTTTGTTTGCGGTGATATTTCTAATAGAGCGCGACTTCAAGAAAACGCAGCTGCTGGCAAGCACTCATGCGCCTGCGGCCGTTTTGAACAATGACCTTCCAACCTTTTACTCCTCCAAGGCCTCTACCGGGCACCTATTTGCAAACTCCAGCTCCGTCAACATACAATGGCCATCCTCTGTTTCAGTCCTCTACTCTGTCTGGCGGCGGGGGCCAGCCCGCGACTACTGCGGAACCGCTTACCCAGCCACTTCGCCCAAGACTACCTGTGACGACGGTCAAGAGCAGAGCAGAGACATTGAACCCACGACAGCGGGCTGCACGGACAATAGACGAGACTTTGGCGCAGGAGTCGCGGTATCCAGACCTTGACAGCTATCTATCCCGTACGTAACAAACAATGGAGAGGGAAATGAATATCATATTATGTACCTTTGCGCTATGGGGAAAACGGGCTAACATTGAGAGAATAACTAACAGAGGGATTTTCTTCCGACTATGACATTCCCACGTCGGCGTCCTGGGCGCCGTTTCAAAAAGTTAAAATGTACAATATTCCGGATCAGATATTCGACCAGTACAACCGGGCACAGGTGTCGACAAGCATGGGCCTTTTCGCGGAGTTGAATCATGCTTGGGTTACGATTGATAACGCGCTATACCTCTGGGACTATACGCATCCGAATCCGCAGCTGGTGGGATTTGAGAGCCAGCCTAATAGTATTAATGCCGTCAAGCTAGCACGTCCCCGAGCTGGCGTTTTTCTCCCGTCAATTTCGCATGTCCTTGTTATTTCTACGACGGCAGAAGTGCTATTGCTGGGATTGGGCTGCGAGACTTCTGCTGCGGGAGTAAAGACAGTGGCCCTTTATCAAACAGGGATGGCCACGTCGATTAGAGGGCTGGATATTAATGTTATAGCGTCGTCGGATTCGACGGGCAGAATATTTTTTGCTGGGTCGGCGGACAACGAGGTTTACGAGCTCACTTATCAACAGGAGGAGCGATGGTTTCAAGGGCGGTGTGGAAAGGTGAACCATACGAGCAAGAGCTTTTCCGCTTTTACCCCGGCTATTCTTCTGAGCCATAAGCCCTTGGAGTACGTGGAGCAGATGGTGGTCGATGATAGCCGAAACCTCCTATACACCCTTTCCTCGAACTCCTGTATCCGTGTATTCCACCTGAAGCCTGATGGAACAGTCAATCTTACGATCACAAAGCATGCGATTGACATATACTCGAACCTTGGCCACATCATCAGCTCCAATGAAACTCTCAATCCTCGGATCAAGATTGTCTCCATCAGCCCTATTCCCGCTTCGGAGGCTTCTAGATATCACCTTATGGCAACGACCGCTACTGGCTATCGGATTTATCTCAGCGCCACTGGGTCATATAGCTGGTCTGCGACACCAACCGCTACCAATGCCCCGACCAGTATGCAAGCTCACCATGTAAAGACGCCGCCTTCTGACATACCCGCAAGCCAAATGCCCCAAGGACAAGCTCCTATTGCTGGTTCTCCATATCAGGCTTCGTTTGGAGCCAAACTTGCCATTCACTCTCTCGACCCTACTAGATCCGCCCAACGATTCCCCCCTGGCTACTTCTTCTGTTTCACATCAAAGGATCCCACGAATAGGGCAGACACGCTTTTTATCTCAACTCCAGATTCTGGTCGCCTTGCTCGCCCCCAGGAGAGCGCACTGCCCATTAAGCCCGGCGAGACTGCGATTTGGCTAACGCTTGGTAGCCGTGCCGAAGATATCGGTATTTGCTCACCACCGTCCACTGCCACGTCGGGAAGCTTTGGTAATGAGCTTGCGATTCAGTTTGATACGCCTGCCGCGGAAGTCGCAGTTTTGACAAATACTGGGGTCCATGTCATTCGCAGACGGAGACTTGTGGACATCTTCGCCTCGCTTATCCGGAATGCTGGAGGAGAGGAAGGGCTTGAGACTCAGATCAAGACACTGATACGATTGTATGGCCGCGGCGAAACATTAGCAACAGCTTTGGCTGTCGCTTGTGGTCAGGGTGTGGAACTGTCCGCTGATTCTCGCCTGTCAAAAATCAATGATCCTGACGTCCTTGAGTTTGCCCGAAAGGTTTTCATTGAGTTTGGTGGCAAGCCTACTTTCAATGAGAATGCTGTTGCAGATAATACTACTCCTGCAATTGATGCTGTCATTCCCTCGCCCCGCCATACTGGCATTGCTCTCTATACCTCACGTCTTTTAAGATCCATTTGGAAGACGGTCATTGCCAAGCAAACTCGGACACCTGCTGGTGGCGTTAGTATTTCTCCTTCTGTTGATGTGTCGAAACTTCACTCAATACAGAGAGATTTATCTGCTCTTCAAGATTTCTTCAAGACTAATAAGTCATTCATTGAGGGGCTCAGTGGCCCGGAGGCGCTGTCCCGGGCTGTTACAAAGCAGGATGAAATTGCTCTCCAGGGCGAGCATCGTGCATTGCATTCTATGGTTCAACTTGTTTCTGACACGATTGAGGGAATTTCCTTTGTACTTGTGTTGTTTGATGAGCGGGTTGACGAGATTATAACTTTACTGCCGGAGGAGACGAGGCAACGCTTCCTAACCCTTACATTCGAGGAGTTATTCAGCAGCAGCAAGGGCCACGATATCGCAAAAGAGCTTGTTAAGTCCATCGTGAACCGGAACATTGCCAAGGGTTCCAACGTTGAAACTGTTGCGGAGGCTCTGCGGCGAAGATGTGGCACGTTCTGCAGCGCAGAAGACGTTGTGATCTTCAAGGCCCAAGAGCAGTTGAAGAGGGCCTCTGAAGCTGGAGGAAACTCTGAGTTGGGCCGGAATCTGCTCAACGAGAGCTTAATATTGTTTCGACAGGTTTCTGAAAATTTGTCGATGGATTATCTTCAGTCTGCTGTCGAGCAATATATCCAGAACCAATTCTTTGCCGGTATGTCTATTAGTATTCTATTAAAAGCCGGAATCTAATCTTTACAGGTGCGATACAACTTTGCCTGAACGTTGCGGCTCATTCCGACAAAGCAAATCGCGCGCTTTCTTGGATAATGGACGGTCGTCCTCCAGAGGTATTTCCTTCACTATTGTTTGTCATTTTCTCTATTCTAATGTGGAATGCCAGGATCCCCGACAAGCCAGTTATGAGCTTCGGCAGCAGTGCTATGATTTGATCTACAATATCGTTCTCGCTGTCGACGAACTTTCAAGCCAAGACCCAGGTTTCGTGGATGGGCAGTATACCGCCGTTGCACGAAGAAAGAACGAAGCTTACGATGTGATTTCGACCTGTGAAGACGAGGTGTTCCTCACTAGTTTGTACGACTGGTATCTGCAACGAGGTTGGAGCGAACGACTTCTCGAAGTTCAAACGCCTTTCGTCGTCACGTATCTTCAGAGAAAATCTACCGAAGATATATCTCACGCCGATTTACTTTGGAGATATTATGGACAATCAAGCCGATTTTATGAGGCTGCATCCGTCCAGCTGCAGCTTGCGCAGAGCTCATTCTTACTGCCCCTCAGTCGACGAATCGAATATCTTGGTCAAGCTCGGGCAAATGCATCTGTCTTCACGCCGAACGTATCACGAGCTTCGAGGCAAAGATTGCTCCAGGAAATCACGACGTTGATTGATGTGGCCAATGTACAGGATGACCTTCTACAGCGCCTCAAAGAAGATGATAGGATCGCACCGGACCGTAAAGCTACCGTTCTTCAGGAGATCGATGGCGAGATCATGGAGCTCAACAAGGTAAGTTATAGATACCACAGACCTTTTTTTCACTCTATGGCTAACAGGCGTGATACGTGTAGCTTTATAACTTGTACGCTGATCCGGGCGGTTATTACGACATCTGCCTGCAAATCATGCACCTAGCCAATTACCGCAACGCATCCGACATCAAAGCATGCTGGCACAACCTGATCCAGGAAGTCCACGAAGACGCTTCAGCACGTGGCGCGCCCATCCCATACGAAGCCGTCATCGAAAAGATCCGCGGCCTCTCCGGCCGTCTCCGGATGTCCGATACCACATTCCCTGTACCCATCCTCCTCCCGATGCTGGAGCGATACGTGCTCGAGCAACAGCTAGGTGTCGGCCCGGACACTTGGGTCGTAGACCTATTCCTCGATCTCCAGGTTGCGCACGAACTGATCTACACCGTCCTCGAAGGGCTGTTTTACAACGACGAAGTCCCCTTTCACGGCAAGAATAGACGCTATATCGGCAGGGATCTGTTGTATTTGATCGCCCGTTGGTTCCAGGAGTCATTGCGTGTCGGGGCGGGTGCGTTTGGGAGTGATGTCTTTGCCGCGCGCGTGTCGGAGATGTTGCTGCTGTTGCAGCAGAGCGGGTTGGACGAGGAGTCGGTGCAGGTGTGTCGTGATTTGCGGGTTAAGATTGAGCGGTCTTTGTAAGGCTTCTAGTTAATTAGATTCGGCCTTTTTCCCTTTACCTGTATCAATTTTCGCATCTATGAAGGTTATGTTTCTCTCGTCTATTTTTTGGGTGTTCCCTTCTCATGTTTTGTTAAGCTTTTGTGACTTCCTCCTTCCTTTCTATTTTTTTTTTTCTTTCATTTTGCTACTTTTTGTCTCCTTTGGCGTTAGCT
>PDNB01000213.1:0-48919 GCA_002573585.1 Helicocarpus griseus UAMH5409
TCCAGCTCTTCCGCCTCCTTCCACCGTCCCTGATTCCGGTATGTGGATGCCAGGTTGGCCATGCTGGCCAGGGTGGCGGGATGCTCATTGCCCAGGACTCTCTTCCTGATCTCCATCACCTGCAATTCCAGCTCTTCTGCCTCCTTCCACCGTCCCTGATTCCCGTATGTGGATGCCAGGTTGGCCATGCTGGTCAGGGTGTCGGGATGCTCATTGCCAATTTTCCTTAGCTGCAAGGCCATCATATCTGAAAATAATGCCTCTGCTTCATTATACCTCCCATCACTATACAGGCAATCCCCAACCTTCTGAAGTAAGCCAATGTATCTCTCCCGCTGGATATGAAACTCACTTTCTCCTATCAATGATAGAGCGTGAGGTAAATATTCGCGCCATACCTGCCGATTGGCAGGATCACTATCTGGGAATACTTCGTCTAATCGGTCCGCCGTTTTAAATATCCACTGGACAAAGCGGTGGTTTTTCTTCATCCAGTTTCGAGTGGCAAGATGTACTAGTCGATGGAGACTTATACAACTGCTTCCAGCCTGCTCATTTACAAAGGAGTAGGCTTTAAGAAGGCCTATAGCATCAATCCTCTTTTTGGATGTTGGCTGTGGGAGAAAAGACCGAGGAATATTGCGTGGATTAACGCAAGCTGTGTATGACAGATAGTCAGCAGCCAGTTCATTGAGGTGCTGAATCTGTTGAAATGATATCAACCAGGTAGTGGCGACTGGGTTCTGGATATCTTTATAGCGCCATTTATCCTGGAAATTTTCACTTAGAAGCTCGACAATTTCCGATTCCTGTTCCTCTAGAAGTTGGATATAATCAGACAGCTGCTCAATGCGATTCCGATTAATATAGGCAACCGCTTGAGTAATTGCCAGTGGAAGAAAGGCCAGCCGTGTAAGAAGTGTATTAGCTGCATCATTATCATTAAGTAGGTCTTTCTGTATCAATGTCTTTTCCAGAAACTTCATACCGGTCTCTTCATCAAACTCAGGGATTGATATCACGGTGTGGCCAGCTAAGTCAACAGCAAGCTGGCGATTGCGAGTAGTAAAGAGAATATGGCCCTGATTGCTTTGAGGGAGAAAGTTTTTGAGTGCAGTGGTAGCATTGTTGTCTGGGATCCACATCTCTCTATCGTCTGCATTGTCGAAAATAAGAAGCCACTTCCCAGCACTTGCTTGGCTGAGATTATTCCTGACTTGCTCTTTTGCCTCTGTCGGCTTCACATCTTGGATTCCCAGTGCCTTTGCAATGCTCAAGTAAGCTTGCTCAACACTCTCAAGACTTGTGCATGGAATCCAGAAAACTGAGCACTCGGAATCTCTATCGCGTATGCGGTATGCCAGCTCCAGAGCAACTTGAGTCTTCCCAACCCCTCCCAATCCAGTAATTGCTAGCTCTCTGGGCCCATCTAGTACGGAGATAAACTTTTCCACTTGGTTGATTTCATACTGACGTCCCACAAATTGTGGGTTCTTTGGAAATGAAACCATCCAGTGATGTTCTCTCACTACAGAAAAAACATTCTTAGCATATAAATTTTGATTATGGTATTCTTACTAACCTTCTCCATGCATAGGTCTCCAATACTCCAAGAAGGTTTTGGCAGCTGAAGCACCAGTTGCCGCAGCATAGGCTTGCCAGGTTTTGTTTTTGTGGCTGTCGGCATAGTCACATACCCCCTTAACAACAATGCACGAAACATTATCCCACACTCCTGCCCCCTCCATTTCAAACCCAATCACCCCCTCTTTACTAGTAATTTCGTCACGGTGCTCACCAGATTTCATCACTGTGTCGGCGGATGCTATTTTTCCAATATGCACTGATGCTTTGCTTGCTTCAGTACCGTCTCGGCGACGCCTAACTCGGTTTTCATCACAACCAAGGCTACTGCAATTTGTCTTCCGTGCATCTTTGCAAATATCATCAGATGAGCCGCCACTAAAGCAACAACATCGAACAGAAGAGTCTTTTCTGTAATGCTTGTGGTGATAAGAGGCTTCAAACAGAATGTCATCAGATTCAGGATGCTGCCACCGTGCCTCTGATTGCTGAATAATGCAAAGATGCTGAGACATCTTGTCTTGAAATTCGATATGTGTTTTTCTCGCCTTAAGAGCTGCGAGGAGGGTCCGAATTGCTCGATCTGGTCTTCCTAGGATATCCTTGACATCGGTCTTTCGCTGGAAACCACTGGGGTATTGCCCACCAAAATCATATTCAACCACAGCGTCACTGATAATGACATCGCCGAGAAAGATTTGTGTGTTGCTTGATGGGTATGGAGCACCCCCACAGATACCAACAACAAGTGCAAGCTGGATTCCAGTGTAGCTAACTAGCAAGCTTGAAGCTACACTTGCTGCACTTCCTTTTCCCATTCCTGGCATGTAGCACAGGACAACGTTGTGCTCTCCAATCCTTCCATTTATATATGAATTCGCGTCTCCAGGCCGTTTAGGATAAAATTTGCCCAATCGGTCATAGGTTTCATCGAAAAGAGCTTCGACTGCATCAGCCTCGACAGGCAGAGCGCAGATAATCGCGATCGAAAAACCCGTTTCTCTCTTCGGGCGCATTCTAGGCTATTCTTGGTAGCTTTGTCACCAGAACTTGAATATTTTATCACAAGGGAAATGAGATTTTTGCATTCAGTATGATGATATCCAGGATGGACCACCAGGAATGAAAATGGAGAGGAAAAGAGGGGTAATGGTAAAGAGGGGTAATCAGCTGTGTTGATCTGCAAGGCTGTCACTTTTAGGTCCAATCATTGGCGGCACATGTAATCAACAACTACGAGCTACATTAAGCAGCATCAACAATGTGGAATACATTTACTAGTATCGCTTTTTATCATATCTCAGATAAGTCGAAATTTTGGCTATGCTAGTCCTGGTGCCATTATCTCTATAGTTGTCCTTAGTACTCGGGAGGTTTGAGAAGACAATGAGAGTATAACATTGCTCCTGTTACGGAACGGCCACTGGGGCAGGGGCTGACTCAAATAACATTTCTTATCTGTCTGGGAGCCTGCTGTAACAGTCCCCGTCTGAGTATATAGTAAAAAACTTTAATTTTTATCAAACGGAGAATCTAACTACTAATATGATAGGTCTGAAGTATTCCAATCTGGATAAAAAACAGAGTGATGAGGAGGCCAACCACAGAGCAAAAGTATTTGTTGATCATAGGTGCGCTCCCCTGAGATACATACTCAGGCTCTTTGCCTGAAGAAGGATGTGGTGTTGAGTTATTGCTGGGCAGCGGAGGAACAATGCTTTTGGTCAAGATGCCGGGGTGGAATATTCTTGGAGATGTGGTCGACTTTCCAACAGTCCATGGTGGCTGGTAGGTAATGGTAACGTTCGCATTGGAATAGCTGGGTGTCTCAAATGCTGTTGCTACATCCGTGCCAACAGTCCGGGAACCCACTCCAACAGGCCTTCGACTCATTGTGATATTACGACTGACAAATGGTAAAGCACTCCCAGCCGCCGAAGCATAAGACAAGGGTGTCGGCTGACTAGACCTGGTTTTACTCAACATATGGTTCATAACAGGAGGAGTGATAGGCGACTCACCATGGACTTGCGGAACAAATGCCAGAACCGACAACAAGGAAGATAAAACACCGCATCATGCTTATTTTCATGGACGCGCACCTTTGGGCTTTTTCACTTGCAACCTGGCAGCTTGATTTTTCTTATTCTCCTGTCTTATGGATTTTTTTCTCTATGTTTCACCACAGGTCAGCCTTGAAATATATCTTTTATAAAAAGGAAACGGCGTGCGAAAAAAGAGCAGGGCGGGAAGGGAGGAAGTAATTAAGAAAAGTACGATCTGAAAGTATTTGGTAACTACTTTGTGGCAGCCCCATATATCGGGTGACTGGGTGATTGACAATCTTAAACCAGCAAATCTGCAATTCCTACCAAATGGAGGACTGCCATTTTTAAATAAGCAGTGGTTCTGGCTTTAAGCATGTTTCCGGAAAACCATTTTAGCAGGTTTTGTTGATTTTTGATATAGCTGTATATATCTTCTGGGTATACTGAATATACTGACTGTATATTTTAAAACACAGAAACGCAAACCTACATACATATATACACAAAAATATTACCAGCAACTATAACTATGTATCCACAACGAGAACTGCTGCAAATCATCACAGACAGGGGAATTGTTGTTCGGGATACTGGCCGTTTTGGGCGCATTCTTCAAGAGATACCGCGGCCAGCCTCTCAGTTCCCCCGTGTAGTGCATTTCATTGGCAAGACTGCCAAGGATCAAGCGCTGAGTAAGCTCTTCTCTAGCAGCAGATTCAGACACAACCGATTCCGGGGAGCTGTGGATCTACACATACACAGTCCTAGCTGTGGCACTGAAACCCCCCTGATCCTGCTGGACAGTGATCCTTTCACAGAGCCTCAGTCAAGGGATGAGCTCCGCTCATACAGAGAAGCCAAACAGCACAGAGTCCACTGGTCGCTACCTCCTACACACACACCACACACATTTATTGATATCCTTTTTGCCAGGCTTCTCTTTTTGTTCACTGATGTGGTCCTGCTCTTTTCACATGACTTTGCTAGCCTTGACGATGTGATGGCTCGGCTGAGAGCTTGGGCAAGTATTGGAAGCGCATCTACCCTCCCTTTAACAGTTCGGCCAAGAGTGATGCTCATTATCCCAGAGGACACCCCTGAAGACCTTCTTATGTTGCTCCTGGAACAACAAAACACCATGAAGGAAATCTTCCACTCAATTGAGGTGTTCCATTGGGATCCAGATGGATTGCCCATGACATACAACCACCTGAAGAACAGCATCCTTGGCCAGGCAGATGACATGCTAGAAGTTCGACGGCTTAACAGCTGTTTGTTCTCCGCCACCCATCTGGAGAGTTTCTACCACCATGCCCTCCATCACACCACACAGTTTGTTGACCATCCATTCGACTTTATCAAGGCAACTCGGCTTGGGAATGAGGTGGGGGAGGATTTCGTCGACCATGTCTCGGATTTCCTGAAGCAAGGGCTCGAACTGAAGGTCCCATATGTCCACCTCACGGCATTTATTGCCTCTTGCATTCTGATGGATGCCTACCCCCCTAGGATGCCACGTGAGGAACCCCTTCCTGCTATTTGTCTTACTACTCTGACATAAAAAGCAGATTTTCCACCCCATGTTATCTTTCATTCAATCTACCGCTCCTTTTGTCTGAAGGCCATTGAACAGTCAGTGACATCAGCAGGCTCGGAGGTTCTTCTCTGCACTCTTATCGAGAGGCAGCTTGTTCGGCTGTTCTCATGCTTGACAGAGTATGCTACATCAGGACATCTGCATCGTGACAACATCCGCAAGCGACGATGTGACTGGAGCCGTTTTCAATCAAACAAGACGTGCTTATATTGCCTGCGCTCATCTCAGCCAAGGGGGTTGCTCAGCTGTGGCCACAGAGTCTGTGATACATGTATCAGGAGGCACGGAGAGGAAGCTGCTGGCATGGAGGAGAAGTTTTACATTCCCAGATGTATTTTGTGCCAGACCAGTGGCTCTCTTACAGCTGTTTTGCAGCCGACGACAGCCAGCATAAGCATCCTGGTCATTGATGGGGGTGGTGCCCGCGGAATTATCCCACTGGAGTTTATTGGGCTGATGCAGGAGATGATTGACACTCCGGTTCAGGACCTTTCCGACATGGATGCCGGGACAAGTTCAGGTAACTGCTGCCCTCACAACTCTCTAAATCCTAACTAAGATTTTGCAGGTGGTATCACCATAATCGGTCTGTCTATTCTCCGCTGGCCCATACGCAGATGCATCAGGACATTCACTGAACTCGCAGCTCGCGTTTTCACCAAAGAATCCCAGAGGCCTCAATGGTATGATCACTTGAGAAAGATGGCGCATTGTGCTTTGTTCAACAGCGTCTATAGTGCAAGAACAATAGAGGATGCACTAAAAGAGGCATTTGATGATGTAAGAGTACCTTACCACCCTGAAGGATTTCCACAAAAGAGAGTCATTATCACTGCAACAGAGATTGGGTCACCATTGTGTGTTGCATTCAACAACTACAATGAGTCAGAGGCAGTGTCAAAATGCCGTGGTGAGTGTACCCATCGAGTTTCTGCTTTCAGATTATACTTAGGCTCAATTTTTATGTCCACAGGTTATAAGCTTCTGAAAGGTGATGAGATTCCACTGTGGAAGATGTATGTATCAGAGAATGTTCTGTCTTCTTAGTTCATCACTAACTCAATATGTCCTGCAGAGCGAGAGCCACGTCGGCAGTTCCAGGGTAAAGCTCAATTCATTGCCTGATTCCACTGAAAATGCTGACCGTGATTCTAGTATCTTCCCGCCGGTGGAAATAGGATCCCGCAAATTCGAGGACGGCGGGATGGGACGGCATAACAACCCCATCCATCTCGCTCTGGCAGAGGCCCGCAGGATCCTTCCATCCGGAATGGTGCCAGACAGAGTACTTTCCTTAGGCACTGGTGCAGAGGAAGAAGTTGAAGAGGCAGAATCCAGATCTAGAAGGGATGTAATCTGCAATTTCTTCCGTAACTTCTTCGCATTCCGCTTCTTTGAGTCGATGCTGAGGTCGACAGACGGAGAAGCGCCTTGGAGAGAGGTATTTTACAGGCTTGACACACCCTCTAAGGCGAGCCATATGCGGTTTAATGTGACTGTTGACGGTCCCCTGGAGATCACCAATGCAAAGATGATGACATCCCTACAGAGTACTATTCGAAATCAACCAGGTGTTCGCGAACAGGCATTAAAGTCTGTTATTGATGGACTCACAGCAAGATATTACTTTGTCCTAGACTCTCGTCCATCATGGAGCAGGAAAGATTACCGATGTCAAGGGACGATCCGATGCCGCGGTGACAGTCATACTGTAGCTTTGGACCTGATTCGACTCACTTCAGCTCATATGGAATTTGTCACTGATAATGAGATACTTGGGCGACTAACAGTGGATGGCCTTCATGAGGATTTCTGTTCACAGTGTCACCGTTACCGAAAAAGGGTTATCTTCCATGTACCACAACTCTCAGAAGAGGTCTCAATCTATATCAAGAGCGGTGATATACGGTGGAAGATTAGTGGATTTCCGCAATCTATGGCTTGGTTTGTCGCTCGGCAAGGGTTCGACGCATGCTTTGGCAGTCCTGACCATGGTATTCCTGGTCGGCTGGGGTGTGATGGCTGTGTCTCGCGAAAATCTACCTTACAAGCTCGAAAGCGAAAAGCAGCGACTGCAAACCTAAGTTGGGAGTGTAAAGCCAAACGGAGCTGTCTTGGAAAACGCTCGAGCTAGTGTAACCTTGCATCATCAGCAGTCAGCGGTTTGTCAAACTAAATTCTCTTGTTTTTGCTAGTCATAAAGTAATTTAAGGTCACAACTCATGGGAGGAAGAGAGGCCAACTGCGAGGTCGATGAAATTTATATTTTACCTTTCAGTTATTTCTACGGTTTTTCTACATACTTCAATCAAACCCGAGGATACGGGAATTCCAATAGCCCGGATGGATATCCCATTCAGGGGCAATATGGGAAAACAACTCATTTCACCGTATCAAGTACTCTCGGATAAGTATCCTTCCATTATTGATGTCGAAAAGGGGATGGAGATAAAGCAAATGCCATCCGCCATGCACAAATGGAGATGGGAAGAATGGAGTACCGAAGAAGAACCAAGTAGGAAAGGGAAACAAAAAGAATTTTACGAAATGGATAAAAAGAAAACGCCGCTAGACACTGGGCACAAAAGAAGCAATGACGGAGAACGAATGACACACGCATGACAGGCAACAAGCAGTGTATCAAGAAGGTTAAAGAGATCCCTAGATAGCGCTTAAGACACCTATCAACACCGCGGGAAACTCCACACAGAGGAACAACTGGAAATGGTCCATAGGCGGGCGTCTGCTACATACCCTCTCTTCATAGAAGAGGTGATGTTGAAAAAGGATGTTTAGTCATGCAACCGTAGGGCTGAGCTAGTGCGGACTAGGGAAAGGTGCGGGAGCAGCCGTGACGCTATTGCTGAAACTGGTTTAGTTTGATATCACCTGGCAGCGCTATTCACCAGCAACACAACCCATAAAAAAATAAAAAATAAAGAAATAAAAAAATCGCGCTCTTCTTCTTCTTCCTTCTTGCTTCCTTTCCTTAATTACATATCTTCCTTCTATACAGCACTTTTCCTTATGGCGTCTCTGAGAAAGCAGTTAAAAATATCTCACTGTCATACAGTCAGCTTCTTACGGAAGTGAGTTAATGAAGCAGGGTCTGATAGTTAAAAAGGGGAAAGCTTCGCTCCTGTAGCTCCGCCAACCATTGGGGTAGGTAATTCAGCTGTGGAAGGGAAGGCTGGGCAAACACAACCTGGCTGTTCAAAACGGGGGATATCATATCAAATTCTTTTTTAACGGGTTCGTTGTATTTCTTTTTGCTAACTATTCCAGCATATCATTGGGAATCCTCCCCGTGCAACTGGACATTCTCCTTGCGCAACCAGGCATTCTCCGCATGTCACTGGGAATTCTCCGCATGAGACTAGCATGAAAATATTAAAGTGGATTACATTGACAGGATATCGAGTGTTAAGAGGATTGTTGCTGCGGGTGGGAGAAGATGCAGGACGAGACACTGAGTCAAAATTCAGCCAGAAGATCTCCTGACTAAGTTTGGGGATGAAGCGAAAGATGGAAAAAGGGAGGTTGGGGGGGAGGGAAAAGGGGGGGGAGGAGTAGTAGATAGTGATTCCATACCTCACCCAATTATCCTGGCGCTTGGAAAAATTATTTAGGCAAACAACAGAAATGGGTAGCAAGAAGTGGAGACCATTCACTGGAAGCACTGAAAGAAGGAAGATGAATGAAAAGATCATTTTAAAGAAATGTGGTGCTCTGACCTACATGCATCAAGGGATTTCCATGTCGCCAGCATTGTTTCCAGGCTTTAGACGGATTTGGGATAACATCTTGCCGTGTATAGCTTGTAGTAATGACCTTGCCTAAGCATAAGTGTTTGATGATTCCCTTCCTCGACTACTTTACCACTGTCAATGACGATGATCTTGTCTGCATCCTTCATAAGGTTGATGTCATGCCTGGAATAAACATTAGTTGTGAAGAAGGAGCTGAATACTGATAATAGAGACTCACGAAATCACGATGGTTGTTTGACCTCTAGTGCGCCTTAACATGTTATGTTGAATCTGAGCAGCTGTTTCATTATCGAGATCATTTGTAGGCTCGTCCAGAATAAGCAGTGGTGCGTTTTTAATGAAAGCGCGGGCAATAGCTAGCCGCCGTCGCTCTCCGCCGGAGAGCTTATCAGCTCGCATCACAGTATCATAGCGGTCAGGGTATTTGAGAATCTGATCATGGATGGCTGCAAGCCGGCATGCCTCGTGTACGTCTTCATCAGTGGCCTTAGGGTTGGCGTATCGAATATTGTCCGTAATACTGTAAATGAAAAAACCAGGGTGCTGAGGAGCCAGTGCGATATTCTCCCGTACAGTTTCCATTCTCACTCCCGAGATATCCTTCCCATCAATTTGGATAGTGCCCGACTGTGGACTATACTGTCGCAAGAGAAGTTTTATAAGTGTTGACTTCCCACTTCCAGTTGCTCCAACGATCACTATGGTTTGACCACTTCCTATTTTGAATGAAAAATCTTTGAAAATCGGTCGCTGTCCATCGTAAGAGAAGTCCACACAATCAAAATAAATGTCTCCGCTGTTGATGGTAGCACTAGGAGCATCTTCCGGGTCAACAACTGTTGGAGTTTTCTCAAAAATCTCAATAAATGGTTCCATCTTCACAGCTTGCTCACGCAGGGTACCGATCTGCTGCACTGTAAATTTGAGAGGCTCGCTTAGTCGGGTCCAGTAAGTTAACATTGCAAAAAGCCCGCCAATGGGCCTGTCACCATGAGTAACTCCACGAGCTGTCGCGACACACGCCCCAACAAAGCCAGCCGCGAAACCAGACGTCTCCATAGTAGTCTTAAACATTGAGTGGATAGCTGACTTTTTCTTGTAGTCCAACCGAATATCAACTGCCTCCGCCAAACGGGCCTTTTCGCATTTGAAACCGTTAAAGTATGACACTGTCGCCCAGTTTAAGACTGATTGGCAAACAACACTCTTCTCTCTCTTGAGACTGTGAAAGCGTTGCCTTTGTAGATCTTCTTGGGGACCAAGATTCTGAACACAGAAGTAGAAAACCACAACAACTATAAAGCAGAATGCTGCTCGGGTCTCAAGATAGTAGATAGTAGACAGAGCTAAGAGTGCATCAAGAAGCAGTGGCCCCAACTGAAGGAAGATAGCGGCCATCTGATATTCAAAACCACCGGCTTCTGAAATCAGATCCGCTGAAGCATTGGGGTCGTTATTTTCGTGAAAGTCGCCTGAAAGGGCCATGATTCTTTCAAAGGAGCCGACCTTCAGTTTCTTGATCCAATAATCCTCCAAAGGCAACAACAAGAAGATTCTGATAGCTGCTGTCAAAGACCCCATGTCAAGCACCTGAAGCAGCACGAAGATGCAGATATCCCTATATGACAACACTATATGTGACGATTAGGCGGATTCCAATAGAATGGACTGGAAACACGTACCACCAAGGTCATTCATTCTATTTAGCATCTGTCCGTTTTTCAATGGTATCATGACATTCAGTGTCCGATCGGCCAGTACACACACTCCAAGACCAAAGCAATGCAGCTGCAACCTTATATTTCCTGCTGGCCAAGCAACAGTCTGTGCATGAATAGGGAGAATTAGCAGCCGCTAAACATGATATTAGAAGAGTAGGAAACCAACCCAGAGAAAATGAGTGTACTTCTTCCAGTTGCACACCAAATGTTTCTTATTCGCTTGGTTCCTCGGAGTTTCTTCTTTTCCGGTACCGTCGGAACGCTCTCGACTTCCCCAGCGCGTCTAATAACAAGAGTTAGTTTAAACGCAAAAGCAGCGCAAAAGCAAGGGAAGGAGAGCATACCACATGAAGTGTGCATGCAGCATACAACTTGATGGCACCGTGCATGTAACCAAAAAGAATAGAAATTGGCAGCAGGATGATATCCGAAGGATGCCGCTGAAAATAACCAAGGAATTTGATGAACTTGCTGATAAACATCCAAACAACAAGCAACCCCAAAAGCCAATGACGCAACATGAGGTCTTCGGTTGCCTTGTTGCACAGCCATATCAGTGCAGCATCCCCAACTAGGGCGGGTGGAGAGAGAGTTGTTAGATAGACAGCATAGGTGCTGTAAGGATGACGCCTGCACAAAAATAAGTCAGTTCTCAGTTCTCCAAATCCGATGTGGAATGTATTGCTGACCGCCAGATAAACCTCTCCACGAACATACTGCGTAAGTTACTTCGCCAATTACTTCTGGCCCAACGGAGGCATTGTTTTAAGAAGTTTGGATTATCCTCCAGTATCGTGGAGACTAGAGCATCTGGGTGACATTGAATATGTATATCCCAGCCCTGCGACACCATCCAGCGTGTCAGGAAATTATCATCATCAGGATCCAGTTCATTGCCTCCCCAGGTTTCATTGCAGAATCCTTGGATGAAATTTTGATCTTGCAAGATACTGGTGCGATACGCGGCGGTCCGCCCAGAAATGCATGGCACTACCCCATCTATATGCACTGTTGCAGCGCAGTCGAAATTCCTCCGCTCAATGTACAAAGCCCCAAGAAACCTGAAGACAGATTGGGAGATGCTTCGCGCAGGGTTGCGCTGAACACGTTGGCATGTTCCTACAGCCCCTGTCCTGGCGGTTTTCTCAAACGGAGAAAGGATCCATTGGAGAAGACTATCTGTCCACATCACGTCATCGTCCGCAAACACTGTGATCTTGGTGGTGACTTCTTGAATACCCGCTGCCATCTGTTTTCGTTTGTTTGGCTTGTGGACACTTATAACTTTGACTGTGGCTTGAAGAGACTGTAGACTCTTTATCATCTCTTCTGCCTTCATGTGGTTCTTCTCAATGGTTACCAGAACGACCTTTTGAGGTCTATTCTGCAGGATCGATTGGAGAGTGTGAATGAGTCGCACACCATGGCCGTCAACGCTGGGTATGACCACTGTAACATCTTTTGATGTCAACTTCGAGGTGCAGGAGGGTGTGATGGGCTTGTGTCTATGATATGCCCATAGGTTGACCACAAGCCGAACATATCGATACAGGCTTGGAGATACTGGTCAGCATTCAGATAAATATGGCTGGCATAAACACAACTTACAAAAGTGACAGAAAAGCAAGAATGTACTCCATTGAGGATGAGTTGGACAGTTGCATGTGGCTTCTATTATTCCAAAGTCATGACATAGATTGAAGTGTGGGATTGTTATATTGTTGTCTTTTCTCACACTCCATCCTGTCCTTTTTAAATCAGCAAAGAGTGTGGTGGCCAATGGAAACTGGCGCAGAACTAAATCCTCCTGGAAAGTGCTGACTGGCTGCCCCCAAACCCAGGGTTTTGTGAAAAGTGCCACTGACAACAAAGATTGCGCAGATTCTAGACATGGCCAAATGTGACAGTCAATACATGTACACTCCTCCACAAATGTGGGGCACAGTGCGCATGAATGGGAGGGACAGAGAGACATGTTGACAGTGCATCAAGGTTCTAGATGTAGTCTACGGGAACTACAGCGTCTATGCAGGGTTGAAATGTGTTGGGAATGTGTTGGCTAATATAGGGGTTGCATCTCCCATGGAGCATGATCGTCTCCTGAAAGCTTTTGGCGAACATACAAGTCTATGAAATATTACCAACTCTGCTGCTTCTGCCATATTATTACGTGGAATAACAATGTCTCCCACTAGTAATGTATGTCTACTTCTTGTGGAGAAGGAAGTAATGTTGCTGACATCTTTGCCCAATTTTCAGAATGCACGGCTCCTAGAGAACTATGCTGGGTTGCAGGAATCGAGGATGAACGATCTTCAAAGCCTTGTCAACAAGTTTGGGGAATACGAAGTCTCTGGTCACTCCAATGCACTCCCTTCCCTGTCAAAGATAGTCAAGCACTGGCACGACAACGGCCAGACCATTACGACTCTTGAACAGCTAGAGTATAGGGCCATAGAATGGCACAAGATAAACAAGACAAAACCAGGCTTCGAGTGTCTTCACATTGCTTTGGCCCGCCGTCAAGGGCAAAACATCTATATCGATGGCAAATACCCCGGCCTCCTTTTGGACTGGGTCTTCTATGGACCTGATGTCACTCTCATCCTGGGGAACGGGGACTATGTCTATGTACAGAAAACAGTGGAAGAGATGATAGATTGGCTGTTTTCTGTTTCAGGGGTGGAACGGGAGGGTTAAGCGAAGGTGTCATCCCAGAGCCAACATGTTTTTTATTTCTCTGCAGGGGTTGCTATTGAGGCTAGACCCCTATTATCCATCTTCCGAAGAATTTGGTGGCGGCACTGCGGCGCAAATGAAGTTGGGGGGGGGAACACAGGGGGGTTGGTCCTTCCAAGGCAAGACAGACTAGGCGAGTAGGCGAGTATGGGGGTTGGTTTGGAAAATACTAGAATGGATATTGTACCTATCCCAACCTCTTTCTTTTTCCTTCTTTATACTTTGTTTTGTAGGCATAGAAATGTGTCGCTGAGGTTTAGGATTATTCACCTAAAAATTTCCAGAGAGATACATTGCTATGTCTAGTTGCCATACACAGTATTAAAAGTAATGCTCTAGGCTTTCTCCTGTTTTACAAGAGGAAGGGGGACGGCAATACGAACTGAATCCATCTACAGAAGGTCAGAGATAGAGGTGGAGGTGAACTTCATCTTTTACTATGTGTTGTAGATCATCTAGAATGATGTGTCGAGACCTCTACAGGAGTGGAACCGCTCCTTTGTGGGCCGAGGACTCTAGATTCCCAGCCCACCTGAATTTCGGAGCCGTGGGAGAGGTCAGATCCTTGGTATTCTTGCCTTGCAGTAGTTAGCGCTAGTACTTCAAGGAAATTTCTCCGAGTGATCTAAATACTTAGATGTGCAACTGGAGAGTTAAGCGAAACGGTGTAAAGAGTATGTCCCATATCATTAACTATGAATTTTTACAAGGAAAAAAATCTCTTAAGATAAAGGCATGTATGCCAAAACAATGCTAGGAGAAGGTTCATAGATGTACCGTATAGACAACAGGGTATAGATAGATAAAAAATAGAAGCGGACTTTTCCCAAAAATAATATTGGGTATTGAGCCCCTGATCTTCAAAATGTACACAAAACCTACCCAATAACCGCGCCCAAAAAAAGACAATCCAACCAAATTGAAATAAATGAAAAACATAAAAGTAAACTATTAGGTCTACTTGGGATATAACTCTGCCATCATTATTGCTGCGGCGGCGGCGGCAGCGGCTGTTACTGTTGCTGCTGTTCTCGCTTTGCCTTGCACTTGACTTTCGCAAGATGTCTATCTCGTGAAGTCGTCCGAGTGAACACCTTCCCACAACGTGGACATTCTGACTTGGTCCCCGCCCTCTCGCGCTGGTGGCGTACAAGGTTACCGAATGAGGAGAATTCGCGCCCATTGCAGCCATGGTCCCAACATTGTCGTATTAGTTTAGAAATCTCAACTCGTACTTGGTCCTGTAGGTCTGGAGATACGTTGTACCGAGAAGCAAATCCTTCTGCTGTAGGTGAACTGACCGGGATTCCTGTGTCGGAGGCGGGAGAGAAGGGACATTGTCGAGATCTAGAAAGAAGAAGGACTTTAGAGATGGGAATTGGGTCGCAGGTGTCTTTTGCTTTTTGAAGGATGTATTGAGATTGGTCTCTAACTCACATTTGATATGAGTTTAATGAATTGTGGAGTGAAGAGCTACCCAAGTTCAAATGTTAGCTCTTGTCAATATTTCGCTATCTCTGAGAGGCCCTTACGATGTGGGATAAGTGTGATGGCTTGACGCGCTGGTTGTGTGACGATTGAGCGAAGGTGTGCCCGGAGGAATGCCATGATATGACTCCAGAGCAGAGTGAGAGAAGAACCTATGCTGTAAAAATCCATCTGTTATACTACCTGGCTGAGAGGCCTGGCCTCGTGCATCAGGTATATTAGGCGTGATCGATCTCCTATGTCTCTCTTGTCTCGCGAGAGGAATTTGAGGTGGTTGAAGCGAATAATCATGGCTTTCTGGTGGGGGCATACATATCGGACCGTCTGAAAGCATAGTTCCCAGTCGGGGGGAAATTGAGTTCTTGAAATCTCCGTGGTACCCCTGTGACGTCGCGGATACGTTGCCTGGGGCATGGCCAGCATAATAATAATTCTGCTGCGCGTAAGCTGACGAATGAGAGAGCATATTGTAGTCGAAAGTATTGCTGCTCAACTCTCCGATAACTGTAAGCCTCAAAGATATACTGGGTTTGTGTTTGTTCTGGGGAACCGTCCACTGAAAACCCACCTCAAAAAACCTGTGGAATAGTGTTCTTGTCCCAGAGGGAAGTCGCTATAACCAATTTCGGGATTAGAAACCCCAGCACCAAATGGTAACATCGACGCATATGAACAAACAGCAGTGTTTATCGGTATAGATGACCAATCTTGCTGTTCTTGACTGACCAGAACCCCAAGATTCGGATTGAAACCACTCAGATCGAAGGGATGGTGCTCTGGTGTGCTGCGAATACACGATGGGATATTCAGGGTTTCATATTGCGCCATGGTGATAGAGGCGCCATTGTCACTGCGAGCACTCCTAGATCTAACACTAGATGAGCTTCTTGATGACATCTCTAGGCATCTCTAGGATGACATGCGGGAGTTCAAACGACTGGCACTCTGTTGGACGAAGAGAGGAACAATAAAAGTAAAAGGCAGGATGCATACGAGTGTTGAACCACGATGTTGTAATCCAAATAAAAAGGAAGAAACATGGTCCATTTTGTATTCAATATATGGATCCACATCGAAACGGGGAGGACGAACAGGGGGTTGTTGAAATTTGGAGCAAAGAGACTCGAGATTTAGAGTAGACAGAGTCCATGGATCCATCGTACATTGAAAGAGGTTTTTTTGTGGGGTGTAGCTATAGACAGGAGATTATTGGGAAGCATCAGTAAGGGAGAAATCATAGTCTTATATACAATCTAAGCAGCAGACAAGATAGCAATCTTGAAAGCACATCCCATGCACCTTGCGTCGCCTGATTCTGCGTCAGGCTACCAGCGGGTATTCAGTATCAGATATACCAAAAAGAGTAAATTCAACTGTGAGGGCATTAGACCGGAATAGAACAAGTTGGAGGTTTGGGCAAAGAGCAGCACTAACCCACCAAAACAAGAGAGAAACCAGGAGGTCCATCCTTTTGGTCGTTTCTCCTCGATCGTTTGTTTAGGTCGTTTCTCCTCGATCATTTGTTTATACTGTTCCCACGCGAAACGACCTCCCCCATGTGATT
The DNA here is from genome assembly GCA_002573585.1 of Helicocarpus griseus UAMH5409. NCBI lineage: Eukaryota > Fungi > Ascomycota > Eurotiomycetes > Onygenales > Ajellomycetaceae > Helicocarpus > Helicocarpus griseus. The sequence goes on from PDNB01000213.1 coordinate 16,512, forward strand.
CGAGCTGTTCCAATGTGAAGGTTTGAATAGTTTGTTCATGGTTGACATCTGCCACCTTGACATCTGCCACCACACACGGTCCATGAAAAAAGTCCAGGACATGGTTAATTTCTGGCCCAGGTTTTGGACTAGGAGAAGTTCTAGTCGGAGGTCGAGGGAAATCATATGGAAGAGTGACACTATGCATATGTTAGCTTGAAAATGAATAAGAGTAAGAAGGCGCACCTGTCTCCTCTGACATTGGTCGTCTCCACATTGGGAGTGTTGGGCGGGGTTGGAGGGTGATCGCGTTTGGTGTCCATGGTATGCGAGCATTGGATCAGTATGGCTGAAGCCGACTTTGGTTGGAACTGAAATCTGTAAGGCAACCAGACCAGGACAGCGGTGTGTCTTCTTATAACAATACTCTTGATTATCTGGCTCACGCCAGCTCGATTTTGGGGGTTGATATCACCATCATCCCCGGTCTAGGCCGTGGAAGTGATGGCCACAGAGAGATGGTGATATGGAGATTCCCAAAAGCAACCAGAGATGGAGCTTGGATGCCTCGTTTTCTTGCTGCTAAGGAAGCAGAGTAGCTCCAGGTTAAGGTATAGGCAGGAAACCTCAGCATGCAAGGAGAACGATACGCGGCCACTCCGGAAACACAATTGCCAGGCCGCAAAGAAAACTTTGATATTGTCAATGGATCTCAAGGGCCAAAATGTCCAAAAAAGGCCCAGCCACTCCAAGTCGCGCAGATCCATCAACAAATGTTCAGGGGAGGATGCTAGTAATGCTGTCTGAACGCTGGTGGTGGAGTGGGGGAGAATGTCAGGCTGATCAAGGTTGGGACGAATGTCTGGGTCTGGTGAAGTGATGTACAATCCAATCCACGCAATAGCTTTTCCTGTAGTTGTCAGTACATATTTCTGTGAAAGTGGAATTGAGAAAGCGACCCGCCTGCGGACCGATCTGACCGGAAAGGGAGACAAAGTGAAAAGAAGTCTGGTTTGTGTTGGGTTCAAGGGATTTGCATTGCGCTAAACTGAAAAGATCTGGAAGTCTGATTGATAAGACTTCCAGATCTTTTCAGTTTAGCGCAATGCAAATCAGCAAGCCACAAACAACCTCAAGTAAGCCTTGACATAATGGAACTGGGATCGCGTCGGAATGGCAGTGGTCGCATCCAATTGGATTTGCGCCGTTCTGGCGCCAAGCCTCTTCCTCGCGTCAGTCCCTGGCGCAAGACCAGAATTTGGGATTTGGTGGAGGCCGTCCAGCCAAATCTGTCCAATCTCCTCATTGGCCAGCCTTTTCCTTCCGGTTCATTCCTGTCTGCGAAGTTGCAAGCACCTTCTTTCTCAAGCGCCACTGTTCAGCGCAGTACCCTTGCAATCATCTCTCAGACCTGCGTGATGGAGTTTTGCGCGCAATGGCCGGAGATCGTATTTCTGGAATGGCCGTGTATTATTCTCGGAATCAGATTCGTCAGTTTGAGCTGAGATTCTTGGGCTTCTCAAAATCCCTTTCGTACTGATTTGCGTTCAGATCTCTTTGATTCATGATATAGGAACCAGCTCCAGCTGGCTGCTGCGAAGCACTTCTTTGGTTGCAGAATATAAAGATGGACACCGCCTTTTGCAGCCTTCCACTACAGGGCACATGCCGTTCCCCCCATGGCTTCCTGGATTTGCACTGTTTTTGAGTGGCTCCGGCGCCCCAATCGCTCCGACAAGCACAGACATAATCACTATCAAGCAGCTCGAAATGCGCGTTACAAAACCGTTCTCCCAATGAGTTCTCCAACCCTTCCATCGAAGATTATGTTATCCGGCCCCTGTATTGCTGAGGTGAGCCCCAATTTCGGGAATGCCTTATGTCACTAAGCATCAAACAGATGTCATGCCGCTCTGACAATATCTTGTAGGTCGAGCGCTTTGATGGGATTGTCCACCGCACACGAACAGAAAACTTGCCTAGTGTTCAAGCGTCGGCTCGACAACGCCTTGATCCATTAGGTACGCTGGTGGTTTGCGACTTGGAGACATTTGAGCAAGCCCCAAACTCTCTGAATGCAGCGCATGAGATGGGCGAAAATTGGGTTCGGGTGAAGGAGAAAAAGGGGAAGAGGCTATGGCAGCCGATGACTGTGCTTTCAGGAGATGCTCTGCCAAATCCAACTGTTCACAGACTCCCAGTATGCTTTTCAATTGACGTTGTGGAAGCTCCAAGGCTAATTTTGATAGGAAACGTCCCTAGAGCCCTTTACCCCTGTCTGGATAACCTGGGACGGGCCCCAGACGTTGGGGCATCGCATGCGGGGATTGTGTAAGGAGAATCCTTTCCTATCCGATCAGTTGGACACCCTATCCCTCAGTGACGACTACCAATATCGAAGTTTGGACATTGCCCTCAGCTGCATCGGACTTTCCGCCGCGTACATTCCGCATGTCTTACCACTGAAGTACGGCACGTATGAGTTGATGGTCCAGACGAGCAAACTCGATCAGCTTAGAAAAGTTTTTCAAACCAACGCATATGATCCATTTGACAAAGAAAGTCGCTTGGTTAGGGTACATGGTCTGAAAGCAACAATTGACATTGTTGTGGGCCGTTGTCATGACATGCGATCCCAAGACACTTGGCCAGGGGCGGAGAAATGGCTGCATGATCGCATTATCGAACTTAAAGATTTGAGAGATACAATGTACTGATTGGTGTGTTGAAATAATGCCAAGTTTGCATGACAGAATCCAATTTTCTTACCCAGATCTAAATTCTGTGACACACTACCCCTCATTGCATCAGTGTTGACGCAGCATCCCTTGCAGCACCTTTGCAGCCATCTCTCTCCAAGACACCCGTTGCCAGATCTGCGCGATGTGGAGTGGCTTTAATCAACAAATATAGATGAATTCTTGCGGCATACAATGGCCGGCGATTGTTCGTAAAAAAGGTTGATCTATTGAATGAACAAATAACTAATATCTCACGTTAAGCAGTAGTAACGAACGTTGTCCCCTTTCTTGGGGATAGAGACTGCTGGGAGCCCGTTCGTGGATCCCAGCGGTGCTTATAATCTTCCTATAGGCTTGTCTATCTCTATCTTGATCTGCGAACGCAGATTGTTTATTTATATGCTCTATCTAATATCTATGGTAGGTACGCAACGCGGAAGATAGAAGGCGTTGGGAGGTGGCCGTGGCCGGCGGAAGTGGCGGCGGAGTTCGCTGCATACCCCTCCTTTGTATGAGGTGAGGTCGGCGTTCGTAGCGGATTTCCAATTTTCCGAAGTTACGCTAGCGTTGTTTTGGCCGTTGTTGTGGTCGCGTGTCCTAATTGGGTTTAGTGCAATATCAAATAGCCTCGCCTATTCACTGCCTGGCAACCTATAAACATATACAACTTCCTTCATCAAAATTCAGCATTATAGTTTTCCTTGTAGAACAGCTCAATAATTTATTAAATTGCTTGCTTTACTAAATTTGGCTCTTGCAGTAAACAACTAGCGTTAGAAGTTACAAAATCAAGTGTAAAACTGGAAAAGAACTGTGGTATTGGTATCCCTTGATAATATATTTACTGCCTAATAAGATTGCTATCCAGGTCGCCCTTCATCACCTACAGCAGGAACCAAAAACAGACAAAGTCAAAGTCGCCGCCGCCAATATTGTCGATTCGCTCCCATGGCTTATACTTCTTTTCCCAACATTTTCTTTCTGGAGCCATCGATACCTTCAATCTACTTTCTATACATTCATACCCCTCATTTCTTCCACATCCGCTCTGGCACACAGCGAATATGGACCAGTTGATCATCAAGAGCATAACATCTAATTGCTGGTAGTTCCTGGGAATTTTCCTGGTTGTTATACATCTCCTTCAACTTTGCGCCTGCCACTTTTGGATCACCAAAGCTTCCTAGAAATAACCAAGTGGGGTGAAAGCGACAGAGGTACTCATTTCCGTGGGTGAAACAGTATTGGCGCTGGATAGGACTGTCAAATCCCCATTTACCCTGCCTCTCTAGCATCTGTGCCAAAAACAAAACTAACATACTGCAATAAAGCCCACGATGTTTCACCGCGGAAAGGCTGTCATGAAGAGTACGATGTAATTGATGGCTAGGAAGCCTGGGTTGTATTCTCTATGGAGAACTAGCTAGTTTATATAGGCGACAGAGGTCACGTGCAGGGCGAACCCTCTGAATGCATCCAACAGTAATAGGGGCTGCGCAGTCCTTCAGCTTTCTGGATTTGCCTGGGAAGCACTTGGCAATCTTATCCCAAGGCTCGCCCACATCCCTGGGTTTCTTTAGCATTGCGTCCTCCTTTGAGGTAACAGTGCAGTTGGACGGCGTAAATACCTTCCTGGACAGCAAAGTCGATGAAGACATTCTCTATGAGCTTCCAGATGGCTGGAAAAGGCTTGGACTGGACAATTTGACCCGGAATGAGCATGCATTGACATGGAGCTCCCCCACAGATACCAACAACTAGTGCAAGCTGGACTTCAGAGTATCTGACTTGCAGGCTTGAAGCCACACTTGCTGCACTTCCTTTTCCCATTCCTGGCACGTAGCATAGGACAATATTATGCTCTCTAATCCTTCCCTTTATGTATGAGTTCGCATCTCCACGCTGTTTACCATAAAATATGCTCAATCGATCATAGGATTCATCGAAAAGAGCTTCAATGGCATCAGCCTCCAGAAGAAGGGCACAGATAATGACAATCACAAAATTTGGTTCAGCTTCTCGGGCGCATTCTGAGCTGTTGTGCGTAGCTTTATCACTAGAGCTTGGATAATTAAGACTTTTCTTAATCACAAGGGAGATGAAGGTGATAAATTTAACATGATGATCATATATGGGACAGTTCAGCCATGGAAGATGGAGGGGTAATCAGCTGTGTCTCAGGGAGAAGGTAGTTAGTCAGCTACAAGAGATGACTAAGGCATGGCGGGGTTGAAGAGTCATGGCAGTGGTGGCGCGCCAATCATCGAAAAATGTGCTCCGTTGGTGGGGGCAAAACAAAACACGAAATATACCCCTCCTTCAATTCTCTTTCCTCACAACATCAAATACAGTCAGATTCAAGCTAATTTCAAAGGTGAAATTTGTCTTTTGAAATGATGTGTGGCAACAAGCTAACGCAGCAGATAGATATCGAGCGGCTACCCTCACTTTTCTTCAAAAGTTGCTTGTTAGAGTGCCTAAGACGATGACAACGATTACGACGCATCATATCACAACAGAGGAAGGGAAGGAGATGCTGAAGAAACTACAAGATGCTTTTTCTACTGGTAAAGCAGTTGTTGAGAAGACTGAGAGTGATGGAAATGTGAGATACAAAAACGAAAGTCTCCGTGGTTATGTTTTACCTCTTCTGGAAAATCTGAAGCTCCGCGTAAGTTTTAAGTAATCCAAATTCAGGCTTAGGTCTAATTTCTCGTTTCAAGCACCTAGGCTACACTGCATGGCGAATCTCTGCGCCGATAGAAATCCTGAACAAGACTGGCCCTGAGTATATAATCCCTGTCTTGGAAATTTCGGATACTCCGTCTCTTATTCCCGGCGGACCGTTAGTTCCTGGAACATATGTATACCACGACGGAATTGTCCATTTATATCCCACACTGGTTTGTCTCTTCGTGGGATATCCGCGCCAATCTGAGAGCAAGATATCAGACCCGTCGTTGAGTTGAGGGGAATTCGGCATTATGTCTTGTTTGCATGTAGCTTGATGGATCGAAAGGAACCGCTGAAGCTTCCACATGTGCCTCGTTCTGTGAAGTTCCCGAACCCATGTAGCTTGTTGGATCGAAAGGAACAGTTGAAAGTCCCAAGTTTGTCTCATTCCGCGAAATTCCCATGTAGCCCGCTGGGTCGAAAGTACTTGGCGAGGCGCTCATTTGCATGTAATTTGATGGATCGAAAGAAACCGCTGAAGCTTCCACATGTGCCTCGTTCTGTGAAGTTCCTGAACCCATGTAGCTTGTTGGATCGAAAGGAACAGTTGAAAGTCCCAAGTTTGTCTCATTCCGCGAAATTCCCATGTAGTCCGCTGGGTCGAAAGTACTTGGTGAGGCGCTCATTTGCATGTAGCTCGAAGGATCGAGAAAATTCGTTGAATACAAATCCGGTGAAGTTCCTTGTTGGATGTAGCTTGGCGAACTAGAAGCATCTCTTCTCAACTGTGATTGGCTTGGTATATCCAGGTTACAAGTCGGATTATGGGGGCTTCTGTAAGGTTGTTGGGGAACTCGCTGTATCGAAGTGTCTGGAATGGTTTCACCGTTATAGAGTGGCAGACTGGATGGGGTCTGGGGCTCGGTAATGGAATCGTTTGGTATAAAATCTGAATTTAAAGCAGATGGAAGGGTAGGATTTGTGTGTAATGATAAAATATTTGAGGCTGCTGCGCTGCTCTTTGATATCGCTGTTGTGTCAGATCTTTGAAACATACTTGATGGTCAGGCCTTACATTGTGAACACCCCGTCTCTCCATTAATCTTTGATTAACCTCTCCATCACCCCTAATCAGCTGCCTTGGTGTTACAAATTCAGCCGAGTAAATGTTGCTCCCTATGGAGGATATGTTCCCAGTACTAATAAGAGCACAGTTGTTCATTAGCACATCATAAGCTGAATTTTGTTGAAACTGTTGCATTTGTCGGGAGGAATAACACACCTTTCTTTGATTTCCCCCTCTGCTAACTGTTGAGCTACCTTCGATACAACATGATTAATAATGGATTCCGCAACACCATTGGCACCAATGCGGGTTGTTTCTTCATGAATGCCTTGTTGTTTGAGCAACTCAGTCGTTTTTTCACGCATAGGGCCACTTTGTGGCAACCTTTGTTCCCAACTATTGGAAGATTAATAAAGGAAGGGAGTCTTTAATTTGGGCAACTTACAATGAATCTGGATATGTCTCAGGAATCAAAAAGAGACTGCCAAGGCCACCCACATCACCTGCAAGGCTTCTGTATTTGTCGCCCCTGGTGCTCCAGGATCCTAGCTTCCCAGCAACATCCTCTGATGAGGCATCAACTAACCCAGACTGTATAATAATCTGCACAAGTTTTTCAAGAATTGGGCCCCGCAGCCGTGTACGACCTGACAGGTCTTTGATGAATGAGAAAACAACATAAAGCAATCTCCGACGAACTCGATCTGCTCCATAGCGCGTTTCAACTCGGTCCAAGAAGACATAAGTGCCACTAAGTGGGCACTGATAACGTTCAAACTTATCATCAACCTGTGTATAGAAAGATCCCACGTTCAATTTCCACATGTTGAAGAAAGGCTGGATACATTCGGAGAGTGTGATTTTGGACTTGGTCTGAGGCTCAGGCCTGGGACGGCGTGGAGTTTTGAATAAATTCTTAATCTCGGCTGGGAGAACAGTCAGGAATGCAATCAAATGCTTCTTTACCTGGGACAAGTCAGCTTGGGTGTTCATAGTGGACACGGTAGCCTTGAGCACTTACACTGATTTCACAAAAGAAATCAAGATCCAGTTGATGCTTTCCATGTCTCTCAGCCTCTGTACAAGCTTTTTCGAGCTCGATTGTAAGGGATTTCACCACTTCAATCTCCATTATGTAAGTTGGAGGAGTTGGTAAGGTTTGAAGTTGGAGGACTGGAGAAAGTTGTGATTCTCTTTCTGAGGTACCAAACCCCACAGCGCCAAGAATACTCGACATGCATGGCAGGCTCAATCGCCTTTGGCTGTTGGCTCTCCACAAATTTTTGAACCCGCATTTCTCCATCGACAGTGTGGTTTCAGCTCCCGAGGCTACGTGGCCCACATCTCTGCTCATGCCCATGTGGGTCCTTCCAATTCAGGTCTTTGGCAGTACCCGACCCTGAGCCCACTGGGTTTAAAATACACAACAAAGAGCTCTCCTTTTTCGGGTTTAGCCCATCAAGAAGAGTAAAACCTACCAAGCTGTCCCTTTAGACAGTTAGCTGGCCGGATATGGCAAGATAAGCGAGTCTTGGCGGGTTTCTTGAGAGAAAAGTGAACTCGCAGCTGGGTCGGCCCTGAAAAAAGAATTCCCAAAAGCCACAAAGCTGTTTTTTTGACCCATTTCAAAAAAAATAACAACACTATCCTTGGCCATGATGCTTTACAAGGATCAAGGCTCAAAATTGAAGCTTGCAGTTGTAGGGGAATAAGCGAGACGGGTTTGAAGCAGATTGGCACCTCTTGTCTACACTAACCCATAATAGGTGTGCTAGCCTCTCAGCAGAGCTGCAGGAGCCCGCCCGCCCGGTTAGAACTACCTTCCACGATGTCTCCCACCCGCTCCTATCGTCCCCGGATGCGGTTGGACATTTTTGACTGGCTGTGATGAAGACAAATACCATCATTTGACTCTCTCCACCTCTAAAATTGTCCGGTGGGGGGCGTGCTCCCACAGATACGCTCCTTCCGGGTCTTTATCAGTGGCAGCCTCCTCAAAAACAATTGGCATATCTACAAGCAAGAACACATCTGATGATCAAGTCTCCACATGAGGATGGAGTGTTGGCCATGCCGCCAGGAGCACGTGATTACCGTCTCAGGCATGGTTTGGTTTGGTTTGGTTTGGTTTTAGTCATACACCGTCCCAGCCGCCTATTGGGCAGCTATGCGGGCAAGACCGCTAGCCTCTTCGAGACTAGTACGGTCAGCGACTGTCTATCAACCTCCTATTTGCTATATACATTCTTGCTAGGCTTAGCTCCTCCTGATGGGTTTTCAGGGGTTCCCTGAGCCCGCTTTTATATGCTGTGTACCCAAAGGAACTCATTGCTTCATGCCTTATTAATCTCCTCCCTGTTCACAGCTTCAAATTGCCCTAGTAGCCGCGTGTTAACCATGAATTTGGCTGCCTTAATTGACAACTTAGGCGTGGTAAGGATTTTACGCATATCTCCCTCCCCCTCCGGGCCGCCAATGGCCCTGCCAAAAAACTCCTCTCTTAGTTGAAAGAATCTAGGGCAGACAAGCAGTACATGGCGGAGGGTCTGTGAGCCTCTCCCACAACTGCACTCGCTATCTGTAACATCTGGGACTCCCCGCCAGTATAGATAATGGCGTAGCCCTATCTTTCCTGTACGCATCTGTGTAATAACAGAGCTCAGCACTCTATGTAGACCGCGGTGGACTCTCAGGACCCTGGCTGTAGGCTGAGGTGTGTAATGGAATGTTTCACGCCCTGTGCCATTGGTCTCCCATGTCTGTATCCAGCGTGCCTGTTGCATCTTCTGCAGGGTGGTGCTGATTGCGAACCCGATAACCCGCCGACAGGTTGACCCGATGCCGTTAAGTCCGTTAATGTGTCTTTTGCCTGTTCTCTTTGTGTCTGAACATGCCTCCAGCCTGTTGCTTGCTTTGCCTTGGTGCGCTGGTATTCAGTGAAACTCTAGCTTCGTCCTCCGCCTTCGGGTTTCTTCTAGAGCATCTATAATGGATTGAATGATGTACTGCCCTGACCTGCTTTGTGGATTTTGTAAAGCCTGTAGTGCTGCCTGGCTGTCCATAAAACTACCGCCGAGCTGGCCTGGTGGCAGAGGATGATGGCCAGTGCCATCAGGATCCCTTGGGCATAGACTGTGGTATCTGTCTCCTCCCCCATATAAACTGACTGTATGTCTTGCCATTGTGGGCAGACCGCCACCACTCCCACTCTGCCGATGATTCCGCTGCTGTCTGTATATATTGCTATTAGCTCTTGTTTCCCTCTTGTTATTGCATCATGCCTCTGTATAGCTGTTTCAGCATTGCTTTCGATCTTCACCTCAGGAGGTTCCCAGTAAGATGGTACAATATATGGGTGAATTGTCTCCAATTCCTTAATCTTTTCCCGACCCAGCTGCCCCATTAACCTATTATCTAGCTTCTCCAGGGGACTCTCCTTCCAAGGCTCATCCCTGCGGATTGGTCCTGGCCCTAGTTCTTCTCTCTGCCGTATATTGTTCACCAACCTGCGTACCCAGCTGGATTGCATTCGCAGGAAGGATTCCGCAATTCTTTGGCCCAGTAGGAGATTTACCGGCTGCAGGTATGCTTCAACATCCAGAGCTGCCGCTGATGTGGCTCTAAAGGCCCCTCTGATTATCTTTGCTGCTCTTTGCTGAATCCTTTCCAATGTCCGCAGCATGCCTTTCCGGTGACCTTGTTCCTGTTCCGGGATGTACCACGTTGAGCATTCATATAAGATGGCTGGGCTGATCATGGTTCTATATATTCTTCGGAGTTCCGTGAGGCTTGCTTCCCATGTTGATCCTGCCAACATACTCAATGGGGCCAGGTGCATGGTTGCCTTTCTCTGGATCTCCTTAAGTTGCGGCCCCCATTTAAGCTGCTGATCAAGCATAATGCCAAGATATTTTGCTGTAAGGGATGGTTTAACTATGGTTCCACTTATAGTTATTCCTCTCTGTAGGTCAAACCGTGCTCTGGAGCACGCAAAGTGAATTAGCTGATATTTTGCTGGTGCAAACTTGGAACCATGAGTGCGTGACCAATGCTCTGCCACTTGATGAGCAGCTTCCAGGTTCTTGCAGGTTTCCTCTGTATTTCTGGCCCATGTAAAGAAGTACGCAACATCAATCCATCCCCCTGTACGCACCCTGATTGTGTTTGCAAGTTCTATCAGATCCGCATTGTAGAAGAGGTATAATATGGGTGAGAGCGGGGAGCCCTGAGGGATTCCTCTGTTCTCCAGAAAGCTTGCGATCCACCCTACTATCCTTAGATTCAGCCTTCGCTTTTGGAGGTTGTGCAGGAGCCTTTGGTGAGACACATGGTCAAAGGCTCCAGTTACATTCAACAGCAGAAGGCTAGCTACATGGGAAGTGCCTCCTATTTTGTAGTCACCTCGGGCTGGTTTCCGGAGAATTACTGTGATCGATTCTCGGAAATGCTGAGGGCAGTATTGGAGGTCCAGGCAGGCGTTGTATAGTTGGTGAAGAAGTGGCGTGATGTAAGGTAGCAGAGTGTGAAGCAGGTGACTTGGGATTCCATCTTGGCCTGGGGCCTTTTTCCCTGGCATACCCAGGATTGCCTTTTCCACTTCATACTTTGTGATCCGCGGGAAGACCAATGGCTCCTTGTACCTGTAATTCTCTGTGTCTGAGAGATCTACTTCCAGGGGCAGGGGAAAGAAGATCTTTCAAAAGAGCTCCATCTTCTCTTGTGCGTCCAGCCGGCGTCTAGCAGACCAGCAAGCCTGACAGCAGATGTATCCTGCTGCCATCTGCGACGGATGGTGGCAGTCCCAGCAGGGTCGAGCCTCGCGAGCATGGGCAGCAAGTGGCCTGTTGGGAGGCATCATCCTGAATCGATCGAGTCTGATCGAGGAAGGGCAGAAAAGCAAGGCTCATTCTGAGCGACATCCCTCCCGGGCAGGGGCAGCGAGGCACTCTTTATCCCCGGCCAAGACAGCGAAGGGAAGGAACAGACAAGGAAGCTTGTTGGCCATGTCTGACGAGCGAGGAGTCGTACGAGACGATACTAAGCTGTACGTTACTCAAAGAAAAGTCATCACGCGAGAGGATATCTGAACAAAGACCCTTGTTGTGGCTAACTGGTGGGATTCGGAACTATTTCAATGAAAACCCTTTATCTCACAGCCCTTATTCATCCTTTCGAACAACAATGAGCTTATTGTGAAGCTTACGCTGTTTGGGTCTCCATCCTTATAAAGATTACATGCTTCTCGGCCAATCAGATTTTTATCTCCTATAACAAATCTGTTAGCACTTGGAAAAGAGTAGATGTGCTTCCATGACTTACTCAACTTCAACATTAAACTCCGAAGCGCTTTCATGGCTTTCACTACACCTTCGTCATTGTCTACCATGTCCCTAGATTTCTGATCATCCTGTCTCATCCGTCTCGTCCAGCTCGTCCAGCTCGCCCATCTCGCCCATCTCGCCCATCTCGTCCATCTCGTCCAGCTCGTCCAGCTCGCCCATCCCGTCCAGCTCGCCCATCCCGTCCAGCTCGCCCATCCCGTCCAGCTCGTCCCCAATGGATGCGCTCCTTCAATTACAAAGACCATGCTCTACCATTTCCTGTCGCCAGAAAACACCCTGAGAAAGGACGCTCTTTTCGCCTGTGTGTTTCTGCCATGTCGCGCAGCGTGTCCAGAAGTTGCAAAGGTTGCAGTACAGGAATGCTCTGGGGACTGGCTTATCCCGCGGCTGTGGTGTAATCCAATAGACAGGAGATGATCCAGGAGGTAAGGCAGTTTGCCTTTCTCGCATACATTTGGTAACCTCTATGTTGCTATAGGCTCCATCTGTTTTCACATAGGATGCGGGAACATTTTGACAGCTTCTATCTCATGGAACACAATTGCTGATAGCCGAGATTCAACAAAACCCTGGAATCTTTTTAACCCTTTGCCTTTCCTGATCGTCCACTATGAAACATGTCACAGTGTTTGGTGAAAAATCAGAATTTCGTGATTGCTTGCTGTCAATCAGCCTCAGAGCAAAACTGAGCTCTTCACTTTCAGACTCAAAATGAGTCCGACACCATTCTTTTTTGAGGTCCATCCCATCCACCAGCATTTCTGCGGCAATGGCAGATGTTATTTCCTGCTTCTTCACATAGCTGCGGCAGAAGCCTATGAAAAACGGTGCAAACCGCGGTAGGGGTAACGTGGCGAGCTGCCCAGCAGAGAAGCAGTCGAGAATCTGTTTGCTGTAATTATCTTTCGCACCTTCATGCTCTTGCTTGGACACCAGGTTTTGCTGCAAAGGGTTCAGGCCACAGTACTCATCGGTGAAGAGAACAACGCAAAAGCTAGTCGTTAAGACATGGAATCGAGGGAATCCTCTTTTATATTCCGTGTAGATGTTATATTCGTTCTCGGAGACCTTTTCAACAACATCCTTTTGAGCCTCAAGGATTGATGAGGCCCTGCTGAGATCGTTCGCAGGAACACAAAGCTCAAGGTCCTGTTTCCCGCAAGTCAGGGCGATTGTGGGCAGAACGGTTCGAGCAGGCAAGGGTAGCTTACATGGACTACACGCGGTACATTGTAGTAATTTAGAGCAAATTCCCCCACAACACACACAGGAATACTTGCGTCCTTCAAAAAGCTCAATAACAGGTGGATGTCCGGAAACTCCATCGTGAAGACGTGGCAAAGGCTGGGTGGGGTGGGTTAATTTCCTGTGAACAAAGAATGACTGGAGATTGACACAGAGTACGCGACAGTTGTTTTGGGGCGAGTGGTGGTCGTACAGTGCTACTGTACCGGGAATAGTTGAACCCGTCCATTTTAAAGTGAGCTAAAAAGTATCTCCGAGCCGAGCGGCTACAAATAACAGGGCCCGCCCCAACATGCATCCATTTCTTCAACCCCACGAAGCTCGGAAGCTGCAAATCATCCAGACCAGCTTGAAACCGTCACATTGCCATATGTCTCTTACCAAGCTCCTTTCGCGTGGCCCACAAGGGAGAATTCGGCTTCAGTTCGTTTCCGATCTTCATCTCGAGGTTGGCCCGCAGTATGCAACATTCAACATCATACCGCATGCCACTCACCTAATTCTAGCTGGCGACATCGGCCGTCTTGCAGATTATGATGGTTTTCGCGGTTTTCTACAGTCCCAGTGCGAAAAATTTGCAGCAGTGTACCTTGTTCTTGGGAACCATGAGTTTTTCGGAGTCTCACGCCAAGAAGGCCTGTGTCTGGCAGCGAAGCTCCAGGAAGAGCCAGGACTGAAAGAGAGGTTGATTATCATGAATAAGACGCGTGTGGATTTACAGGAAGCAACACTCTTGGGCTGCACTTTACACTCAAACATACTCGCAGAGGTAGAGGAGTTGGTACGAAAGAAAGTCAATGATTTTCATCGAATCGTTGACTGGACTGTGGCCAGTCACAATAGCGAGCACGCTGCCGACGTTGAATGGCTTATAAACGAGGTCACTTCAATCAGAGAAGCTGAAAAACTTACTGGTTCAAAGCGCAAAATTGTCGTCATCAGTCATCATGCCCCGTCAACCCGAGGAACATCCAAACCGTCGGACGAGGGCAATCCGTGGAGTTCTGCATTTGCAACGGATCTCCTAGGAAACACAGATGAGACATCGTGCCTCAATGACGTGCAGTGGTGGATTTTCGGCCATACACATTATTCCACCGAATTGATGATTGGTCAGGTCAAACTTGTTAGCAATCAGCGGGGTTATGTTCTACCAGGAAAAATGAACGACCTGTCGACTAAAGGTTCACCTAGTCTCGTATCGAAGGTGTTGCGTTTTTTTGGAAATAGAAGTCGAGAGCAGCATGCATTCAATACCGAGAGAGTTATTGAGCTATGAGGGCGCAACGCGCCATGTGCGAACTGGTAAACCCGTCAATTATCATCCAGCTTTCTATTTCCGTCTCCTCATTTGCTATCGCAGGGAACCGTGAGAAAGCCACCCGATAATGACCTTCAAAACACGGCCAGATCCTCCAAACTTCTGACCAGCTGGACGCGCAAAAGTTCTAACGAGCAGCACATCACTTAGTTGGAATAGTCCTAATACAGGCTGCTATTGGTTTCTTCTACACATTTTCCTAACACTTCTATTTGTGTCCCCCGGGCTATTTTTGTTCTTTACATCCCTTGCACTTGTGCAGGCGTACTGACCAATCTAAACGGGATCATAATGTGGCGGACCATGGTAATCGGCCGGTTGAGGGGCTGGCTATATAACCTTTTTAATGGCTTGATCGTATTGCTCACCGTGAGTTGAGAGCCAATCAACCGAAGGCTCGTTTTCATAAGGTTCATTTACTTTTATATTCTGAAGGATTTCACCCTACAGTTATCTCCAGACGGTGGCATCTAAAATTGGAATAATGGTTGCGCGGGATGGAAGGTAAACATCCACACCGCAGCTGCAAGCACACTCTCTAGGCAGCACCGGGGCCGTCCTGCAGTCAGCTGTAGCAGTAGCCAATGGAATTGTCACACATGTAAATGCTGCCTAACGCCCAAAAATGGATTGATCTCTGAAATCCTTTATATCTATAGCGCGTCCATTCTATTTCCTTGCATTCAGCTCTTATGGAGCCCACACTTCGACAGTTTTGCAAACCTCAGTCTGTCCTGCAAGCAACACCATGGTGGGACAAGCACGCTTGAACGACGCAGCTATTGCGCTGCACCGAGTCCTCTCAGGACAACAAGTCAAGTTCGGCATATTTGGTGGTTACGCAGTATCGACCCTGGGAGGGCCACGCGCAAGCAAAGATGTTGACTGTATTGCATCAGTTAACAAGCAACAGATTCTCAACATCCTAGATGGGAAGAACGGCTTTGTGGCTGTGTCACAATTGCGGCAGGATTATGTTGCATTTCTCTGGTCTGACAAGCCCAACCGTGAGCGGGCAGTACTTGTCGAAATTTTCTGTGAAGGCTTTCCTGGTATGTTTTTAATCAGCGTGTTAAAACAAGATAGAACGAAACTCTAGGGCTTGACCGACTAATATATGGATCCCTTAGGGGCAACTTTTACCATGGCCAACGTCGTGCCAAGCGAGGCCCAAGTAACAGGGGAAACCCAAGGCACCGGCGCCACCATGCTGTTGGATCCAGTCTACCTGTTCAAAGGAAAGCTTCGAGCGGCTGCCACGCGTGGCAAGTTCCATGATGCCTCTGATCTGCGTTGGCTGGAGAGCAATTACCTTTCTACACTCCAGCAGAACAGAGGCCAGTTAAGTCTCCTCTATGTTGGCCTAGCATTGAAACGGTATCCTGAGCTCCAGCACTGCTTCACGCGCATCGGCATCGACATCCAAGCGGCGAACGCCAGGGCAGCTGCTCACGACATCAACCATCTTCCACCGCCGCAACCAGGCGACGTTCAGAAGGGGCTGCTTGCGCCACCTAACACGTGATGGTACAACCGGCACTCGCCTTGGAGGAAACACTCAGGCAAGACGCTGGGATGGCTGAGGAATTTATTATTTTCTTCTTAGCAGGTAGAATACTCGATTTATTTCTACCACCTTCCATAGCTGAACAGTCTCCAGGTTCTCTTTTATAGCTTATCAAACACTAATGATATTTCTCTTTGAGGTATGATGATGTCAGACTTGTTGTTTTCCGTAATTGTTTTTATCGCGTCTGAGAACAAGAAAACAGCAGGTATTGTTACGGGAGCTTCATATAGAATCAAGAAGACTGTATTGTAGCTATTAAACGAGAATTCTAAGCTGAGGAAAGAAGGGAAAAAGAAGAAGAAGAAGAAGAAGCTGAGATCTAGATACAGAGTATAGATGCATAGCAACCGGAAGGATAATAGTATTCCCGGCCCGGTAGGGCTGGCGATGGTAATCACGTGTTCCTGGCTGCATGGCCGTAACAGGTATAGCTCTAGTCAAAGTGACTCTCTTTAAGCTTCAGTATAAAATTTGAGACCACCTGGCCCTAATGTACAGTGAATTGATTTACAGATGCTTTGCAGCAAAACTATTAGAAATACTTCTATATATACGCTCTTGACACAATGAAAAGATATATTGAAAACATACAGAGGGGTAATGGGGAACGGTAGATGCCCAATCGGATTCAAGTCTGGTAGTATGGTGATAGATACACCAGTTTAACTTAGTGATGAAAGGAAGCATTGTCCATAACCAGGACAGACTTTGGTCCCGGCCCTTTTCCACAATGTTGACGAAGCTGTTCAATAAAGTTTTCAAAAACAGCTGCACCAGTTGAGCCTTGAAAGACACGACAGAGAATCATGCCATCTTGGGCATACGCAGGAAGCATCATCTAGCATGAGGGGTGTGATAGTCCGACGGCGTCCAGCACGAATCAATGGCGCCCTGGGACAGTCAAATTGTTGCAGGTTTGAACGAATATAATAAAGATTGTTGGCTGCATCCAGCAGCATCAGCGATGGAGGGTATGGTGAGGCTTCATTTGTTTTCAACATATCACAGACAAACCATTGTATACCAATGGGTGAATTATTGCTGATAGAAGAGAGTGTTTTTCTTAGAGAGAATAAGCAAAGTCAGACTGAGAGTAGCAGGTTTCATTGACACCTGTCGCTCCTGCGCGCTAATCCTAAATAGGGGCGCTAGCCCAAGTAAGACTAGCCTACAAGCCTCCAGGGCGGCGGATGTGATGAAAAAGCCCATACTTCCACTGTTGGCGCTGCGGTTGGGCGTAGAGACTCAATGCTCAGTATGGAAAACGCAGGTCATGATTGGTGTTCTGTTCTACCTGGAAGTAACCGGTGGAGCAATCGCTTAAGTATGGAAAGTCCAACCGATAATGTCCACTGGCAGACCCACTCAGAGGGCAGTGCCTCACCAGTGCTCACCCGTCCCTCACCCCTGCCTCACCAGTGCCTCACCCGGCATGGGTGATTAAAGCAGCCTGCCTCTTGCGCTACTCCCGCTCTAGTGCCAATGCAAAATCCTTAACTTCCCGTGAGTATACTAGGTAACTTACATGTAGTTGGTGGCTCCAGATAATTTATTTATGAGTATCAACAACAGTTCATGATTATATGCAATGCTACTTACTATGCCTGCAAGAATCAACACAAGGCAGTATCATCAATAACCTCAACATCACTTCTAGGAACATGGCCTTAATTGCAAATGACTGTGACTTAGTTGTTGCTGTAATGATATTGTGATAGTGGTGTGGATGTACATGTACATGTGTTAGGCCTATAACTAGCTAACGGTGGTAAACTGGATGTAGGATGGATGATGATAAAAGATAAAGGTTGACAGGCGGCAGAAGGCGGTTATATGAGGGGAGAGGCTAGACCGTATTAGGCCTAGCGTACATGAGGTAGGCGTGTAGGCATAACGCCGTAACAACATGTACATGTACTGCTAGATTTGGAGTATTTTTTATTTTTTATTTTTTTTTATTTTTTTTTTTTGTGATAATTGGGAAATATTCCTAGAAACACACGAGAGCGAGCCGGAACATTATTGATTCTTTCAATGGAACTATCTAGAGATGGGGTTTCTTTTTAACAAAAAAAAAATAAAATAAAAATCATTAGTCATATTACCATACTGGCGTACCTTACATGTATATGATTATTTGAAGAATGAAACCCATGTTCGCGTAGGGACTCTTATGATGCAGTTTTATATAACTGGATCTGTCAAAAGCTCAAAAAATATATATTAAACCCTTTCTTTCTCCCCCACCTCTCCTTCCACAATCACAAACTCAACCCGCGAACTCCCCATCTCCCATCTCCCGCATGTAAACAAAGCTTAAGCTAGACATACTCAAAGAAGAACGGGGATACAGCTAATTGCTGGCACTGATTGTAAGAGCCAACAACTTTTGGCACAGACCATCCAAGTCAGATGCAGAATAGATAGACCAAGGCCCATAAGTTCTCATCATAAGTAATGACAGCGAAGTTCTTGCGTCGGTTTCCCCCTTTAAATACTCCAAATATTCCTTGTCATAGTACGGGATGGCCAAGTAGACCTCGTGGCGGTCCTGGAATAGGAGGATAAAACTAAGCTCATGTTATTGTTAGCAACGACAAGATACTTGATGGTTGCTGTGTTGTTCCTTACCGACGTGTATCTCGATCCGGGAAACCCTCCTGCGCTATCAAAGTCACCATTTGTGTAGCCTCTTGCATCCGTATAGCACCACGCCTGATGCTTCGGGCACGCGCCTTCACCTCAACGAGGACCACAGTTCTATCATCCTTGCCTCGGAGGTAGCCATCCGTTCTAGCCTCCAAGGCCGCAGTACCAAGCTCGCACCGGAGAATCCATCTTATCAAGCGCCACTCTACGGTCGCAGAGAGGTAGAATGCAGCCGTCGCGTTGAGAAGTAAAATCAAGAAAGTATTGAATATCATCTCATCTCGTACTGCGGGGTAGAGTATTTTGGCGGCGCCTGCTGAAACACCGGTCTGCGCTGAGATACTGTCCGGGAAATCTTCCTGCGAAACGCGATCTTCGCTTCTACTTCTCGGAGAACGGGTTTGTGGAGGCCCACCATAGCTGGCTAGTGGTGACTCCTGGAAACTCGATGGGTCGCCGGAGGATTGAGTCCTAGATCTAGCCTCTGGAGTTTTGTCTGCCGAGCGGTGCCAGTCAGGCTGTGGGAATTTACCCCCAGGAGTTTTTTGCAGGCGGTTGGACCTGAACTGTCGACCAACTTTTGGTCCGTTCGATTGTGGAGATTGAGAGCTGCGGTCCGACCTCCCGTAGTAATTGGGGAGATGATATGCTTTGGGGAAGATTCCATCACGTCGTGCTTCGTAATCTGGTTTTGAAAGTGTCTCACAAGAGTAAATGTACCAAGGTAAGGAAGGTCTCTGAGAGGAGTGTTCGTTTCACCGAGCCTCCCAGCGTAAGTGATAAATGCGTTGTATTCTTCTCTTCCGGTCAAATGGTTCAAGGCACGCTTCGTCTCAGAGGCAGTGATTCCCAGTTCGGCAGGATCCAGTCGATCTAGCTTGACTGTTGTCCAGATCACACGGAGGCATAGGTAATCCTTCTCTTCCATGCTTGAAGCCGAAGGAACGTCAGACCTATCACGTATACTGATATACTCTACGCCGGCCTTCCTGGCTGCCGCTCTCCATTGAGGCTTAGTAGTCGGGACATCGTCAGACATGGCGTTTCAAGCTTGTGCTGGATTCATTAGTAAAAAGATAAGAGAGCAATCAAAACTTTCAGTAAGGCGACAGGAAGTTATAAAGCAAATTGGGATGGGAGTTCTAAGCCAGCGGAGAACAACAGGCCTAGTTTCTCAAAGAACCAAGCATATGATATATATTGATATGGAATAATAGGAAACGGCCTGTCTGCCTAAACCTTCCCGTTGATGAACTTCAGGTTCTATCAGGGACGGGAAGGCGGCTCCCGTAAAAGAGAAAACACAGTTTCAACTTCAACTTCAACAACAGGTGCAATGCCCTGGCGTACAATAAAAAAAGAGAATAAAAGCCCAAGCCATGGTGGGGTTCCTAGATGCTGATTGCACGGATGAGAACAGGTGCTAAGAAACACGCATGACTGGTTGGTTCAAGTTAACAAGGGCAATACTATCAAGAGCATTGCGTTAACAGAAGTTGGGCTTCAACGCTGAGAGGGAGGAAGCCCAAGAAGGAATGCATTGGATCAGCACTAGACAGGTATTGTGTACATGTACAGTTAACTGTTCGTAATATCGACTATCGACGTTGATATTGCGCCGAGCCGGGACGGAAGAACAGCGCCTCCGGACGCGCAGTCGCTCATATACATCATCCATCTAGATGCTCGAGAAGTACAGTACTACATGTGAGCATCCCACAATGACCGCCCACAACTCAGTCTTGCTCTTGCAAAGCGCTGGGAAATAAAAAAAAGATGGTACGAACAGTTAAAGTCCCTGGTGTCCGACTTGGAAGCAAACCCAACGCTGGCCGTCCTCGACACAACCGCCCAGGACAGGCTAGGGATTCAGCTATCTGAGTTCTCGGCCAACCCACAAGATGAGCATGATTCAACCTACGAGCCCCGATTCTTTACACCCGCTTTGCCTGAATATCTGCCTTTCTCACCTTGTTCTCCGTCAGTGTATGATCTGACTGATAGCCTTGATCAACACGAATCGCTCTGGCCACCAACCTACAGTGAACACTGGGTACCAAGGGAGCTTGATGATTATAATGACGGACGCGAGTTGGCTGCTAACATAGTAACCATTTGGAGAAGCTTTCCTTTTACGGGAGTCCTTCCATGTGGACGCGTTCTGGGTGAGGTTCTTCGCGACTACATTTCTTTCTTTGCTATCGTTGGCTCACGAACTTTTTGCTCCTTTATATCGATTCTCCCGTAACAGTTACAGCCCCAAACCCCCTTATCATCCTCCAGTGAGGTATAGTGAAATTATCCCAGAGGGGGAACACTATTTCTTCGTTAGAGATATTCTTGAACTGCCCTCCAAACGACATCCGCATATGATTCTTCTCATGACATCCAATCACCCGGCGGAGCATGGGGATCTGCTGCTCAGGTCCGAAGTACTTGCCATGGCGAGCTTCATGAGGTGGAGACTGAATAATCTATCGCGGGAGAGCTCTTTGGTATTTCCGGTAAGTTCGTGTCCCGGGGTCACTATGACCCTTTTTTTACTCTCTTTTTCTCCTTACCCTGCCTAATTTTCGTACTAGATTATGGTAATATCTATTCTCAATCTCCTCAAACTCCGCATTCTCCAAGGCCACTTTGACGGCCCCCTGCACATCCGCCGCAGTAAGCTGTATGACTTTGCAGTCGACGACCATGAGGATGTGATGAAGCTGGTTATCCGCTGGTTGCGGTCGATACCGCATGGCGATACGACGCTGAGCGCGGAGATTCCTTTCTTCAAGCATGAGGTTGTATGTAATGAGGAGGGTAGATAGTTAGCAAAGGGGAAGGCATTACGTGGGGAAAGCGATGCGACAGAAACTTTCCATCTTTCTCGAAGTCTGCAGTTGCGGGCGTTTTACAGGGTTTGGTACGGAAAACCGCCGGCTCACTTTTCCTATCATGATTGACTTAGTGTTTGTAATAATAGTGCTGGAGCATTGGAACTTTAAACAACTTCATATTCACATCATGTTCGTTGGTTGCTCAGTTATCTCGCTGCCGAAAGAAGTGTTCATAAAGAACTCGAAATCATCGTGTGAAGAGTGGCAGAACGTTTGGCAGGGATTGAACCAGAATCCCTGAGTTCCCTTCTTCGCAAATTGAGAACGCTTCCTACTCTTGTTAAGATCATCTGTTTGTCTGGCGGTAGGCGCTCTTCCAACCAAATCATCCTGGAAAGATGGCATAATATTTGATATGCACCAAAGCCTATAAAACAAGGGGGGCGTGACACCCCTGAGAACTTTCATAGGTATGTCGTAATATAATATGTCCCACTTTTTGGAGCAAATACCCATCAAAAATCTACGACCAAATTCCCCAGTTTCATTTGGTTTCTGGTGTTCTTTTCCTCACCATTGAGAACTGAAGCATCTGATTAGACGAGTCTCTTTCGTTTCTGTACGGATAAGACACGGGATGTGGCAGAGAGATCCACAATAGTCATTGACCATTATTGGCCCCATAAAGGTGGAAAGGGCAAGGAATTGAAGTATAGGAAACTAGCGAGTAAATTCGAAAAGAAAAATTTCGTGAAAGGACAAAAAGGAAGAGTGTCGCTGAAAACGACCAAGGAAAAAGCACCAGTACATGTACATACATAGTCACATAACATCGTCCATCATCTAATCATTCATGAAAATCACCTTTAACATCTCGATATTACATTTACCTATTTCCTCCACCACCACCACCACCTCCTCCTCCAAACAAAACAAGCACAATCTCATCCAATACCGTAAAAACCAAATGCGCGTTCAACCTCTGATTATTAGTCGTGGCAAACACCCTCCTCGCCGCCGCCTGCGCATTAGCCCGGCCCACCACACTCGCTGCCAAATCCGGAATGAGCGTCGCAAGCATAACGCTCGCCTCCGTGCGACTTTTCATCTTTTCCGATAGGCTGCGCGGCTTATCCTCCCTCAGTTTCCCGCCCGGCCACAGCGTACCCTTAGCGAGGTTGATATAGCGGAGCAAGGAGGTGTCTTGGACGAGGGATTTGGCGGACTCACGTACTTTACGCTCGATCGTCCCGCCGAGTAGCTGGTGGAGGACAACAATGACAGCGCGTCCGCGCAACCAGTTATTGCCCTTGTTTAACTCGAAGATTTCGAGGAAGATGTCGCAAATGGGTTTTACAAATGGTTCCAATTCGCGGTCTTCGAACGCGTTCAGTTCGGCTTCGGCTTCAGCAGCGGTGAGGGAGTTCTCTGGAGCGATCATAAGGTCTGACTGTTGGGTTGGGTTGGTGAGTTGGCTAGTGGCGGCGGAAATGAGATTTTGGCCAGCTGTCGACAATTGGTCGAGGACGGTGATATTACCAAGGAAATCATCCATGCCGTCGGCAACGGAGTTGTAAATGCGAGTGACAAGGTCTTTGTTTTCTTCGTGCTGGGAGTGGGGATGGTGCGGTTCATCGGAGGCGACGATGGCTCGTTGCGAAAGGAAAGCGCGCAGATCCCGGCTGCGACATACTTCGGGGAGGAGAAGGAGTTGCTGCAAATAGGCTTCAAGGGCAAGGCGGCGTTTGTGAAGAAAATCCTTCTGAAGCTTCATGACCATTCGTCGGCGGGGAAATTCCAAGTGGCGAACGGAGGGATATCTCATGCGCAGTCGTTGGTGGAGCTCGTGAAATTCACTATAACGGCGAGGAATTGCCCAAGATGCAGCAGGCATTTGATCTCCAGCATTCCTTTGTACCTCGATAAGATCTGAAATAGGTCAGCAAACTGAGCTTGTAGCATATATTTGAATTAGAAGATAACATACATAGTGCGAATTCCCGTCCGTCCTCCTCCTTTCCAACCATTATGGATTTGATTTGGACGGTAGAACGA
Organism: Helicocarpus griseus UAMH5409; assembly: GCA_002573585.1. Lineage (NCBI taxonomy): Eukaryota > Fungi > Ascomycota > Eurotiomycetes > Onygenales > Ajellomycetaceae > Helicocarpus > Helicocarpus griseus. The sequence goes on from PDNB01000213.1 coordinate 39,978, forward strand.
CCGTAGAGACTATTGTCACTCTCCTGGATGATATACTGCTGCCTTTGCATTTCCTTTCGCCGAAGTTCACGCTGAAGACTAGACTTGGATTTCCCCAGTATGCGCAACTCTGCGGTATTATTGGTCAATTCCGCTTTTCTCGTCAAGGCGTCGACCACCGCTTCCTGGGCAGTAAGCTTCTCTATATCAGAAGTTAAAGCTGATATGGCTTCTGCTAAACCGAGATCGCCTGGTTCTGCTGCGTGTATTTCCTCAGCCGGATCTTTCTCATCCTCTTTTACTTCTGGGTCTGCGTATTCATCTTCGATAAACTTTTCCTCGTCAGAAAAAAGATCATTATCTGCAAATACACCAATTCTAGATGAGGTATTAACAAGCCCCAAGGAAGCAATACTTGGTCTTGTTCTCTCTGTCACGGAATGATCAAGATGAGGAAACTCCGATGAACTTCGCGAGGAATCCTGCTCCCTACTCGAATGTAAAAATGAAGCGGGCGAACCAGTTGGTTTTGGTTCTTCTAGTCTCGACTCGTTAGGTTCGTTGGTGATGATGTCGTTCAAAGCAGCTTCCATTGTCTCTATTACACCATTGGCATCAGCATCCCCGCCCTCTCCATATTGAGAGTCTCTTCCAATACTCTGGGTAGACGCTGCCAGTGGATCCGTTTCGGGGTCATCATCGAATAACGGGGCCCGATCCGAGTCCAGTGATCTTCGAACATCAGTTGCGGAAACAGCCGCTCGTCGAAGATCCCGCGATTTGGTGCTTGACTGCGAGCCTGTGCGTCTCATGAGAGGGGGAAGTGGGCGCCGCTCATGGCCTTCAGGGCCCGGTGATTGGGTTGGGGGTGGTCTTTCCACCGCCTGGGAGGCGGAAGCGGCCTCGTCAGAAGCTAAATATTTATAGTAAAGATCCGACTTCTTAAAACCGGGGTAGTATTTGTTTTGCATTTCAAGCAAAACAGAAGTCTGTGTTGTAAGAATGACTGTTCTGGCTTTGCGGTATTGCTCTGGAGTAGCTCTTTTCCCGGCGTCGATAAATTCTTTCACTATATTTCTAGACTCAGCAGGAACCCTTAGCTCCGGCTTTGACAAATGCTGCTCGCTCATCAGCGCCACGTCGTTCCTATCCGCAGTTGTCCACGTCACTGCATTGGTATCGTCGCCAAAGTCATCTTCAAGCGGGTTTCTAAATCCGTCAACAACGATCCAAAACTGTACTAGGGACATGAGGTTGAGGCGATCCATGTATTCCATAAAGTATGAAAGACCTGCTGCATTGTGCATGACATCTACCAAAGACACTTCATGGGGTTTCGATATGTAACTGTAACGGAGGTCAGCCGGAGTTGTATTCCGGTTTTCGTGGCCGGTGAGCACTGAAAGTTTCGCGACTTTTTGATCCAAAACCCGTTTTCCAGTTTCCAGGCGACGGAGATATACCTGATCTTGTCCCTCTACCATACTCTCCCGCTTGAGTTGGCTGGAGATATGGCTTCTAAATCTCCTCGCATCCGACAGGTTGTTGCATCGCCGGATGACTCGTACAAATCGCTCAAAGTCTCTCTCGCTATCGCCGGGTCTTAACCTAGGAAATGCTTGACTTTTTGATTTGGGAGCAGGTGACGCGTGTTGGTCCAGAGCTGCACGCAGTTTCCGTACTGTCTTGCGGTCTTGTATTGCCGTGCGCCCATAGGCTTCCATGAGTTGGTTCCAAGTGTCAGGATCAGAGAGTAGTACCAGCAAGGGGTATAGCACAGCACAGGCGACAATTTCCCTTACGAGGACAGCCACAGCCCGACTCTTCATCAAGCTTTCGGGTAGTAGCTGAGGGAGTAGCGTAACAACGATCTTTCGAATGTGCTCTTGTTGAACTTGCTTGGGATCTGTAAATGAAGAGATAGTGATGGCCGGGTGCAAATTTCCATCTCTATATCTGCTTGCGATTGCAATGTCCAGCTCTTCGGACTCGGTCACGGTGCGAGAGAGGTTCTTGCCCCGAACCGCTCTCTCAGCTTGATCGAAATCCTTGAAGTGGGTGGTCAGGATCGGTACAATCCTTGACACCAAAATCTCCACCAGATCTTCCCTCAGGAGTTTATCCTTCAGATTCCCCAGCGCGGTTCTTATCCCCCGATCAACTTCGTTCACGAATCTCGGATTGCTGCTGATGTCTTGGTACCACGAGGAGATGAAATCTCGCATGACAAGCTCGAGGATCCCGTCGACCGCTTGGGAAACAACGAACGATTCACGGTATAACGGGGCAGGGCGATACTCCGCAGACTCCTGGTAGCTCTTAACATCTCGTTCCCATCTATCGGGCGACAAGAAGGCGAGAGAAGTGCCTGCCAAATTGACCTTTGTTGTTCTAGAGTCATTTCCGCTTCTCACAGTCAATAAGACAACGGCGCCCAGGGAGATGGCAGCAAGAGCAAGACCGGCGACAAAGGCGTATCCGATGTAGCGAAGCACGGGCAGCCAGTGGGCGACCAAACCCCAGGCGATAAACCCAGCCAAGCTGGCAACGATAAGGTCACGGCGACTTAGGGCCATTCTCCCCAGCGCAAATTAGCCCCATGCTGTCAAGTCGACAGCTTCATGAGAGCAAACAGCGCAACGACATGGTGGTGACCCTCACTTTCTTCTTTGTTGCGATGGGGATGGATGTGGTTGGGAGTGGACCCGAGGACAGCACGCAGCGCTAGTTTGTTGATAGTGCAGCCGACTAGATGGCGGTCAGCGAGAGGGAGATGGTAGCATTGCCTAGAGCTTTAATTATTAGCGAGGAAGAAGAGGAGAATTGATGGGATGATGAAGATTAGTAGTCCAAGGGATAAAAAGAACATGTGAATGAAGTCACTGCGACTTTGTTGCTTACGGAAGCACGCTCGGCTTATCAGATGGCCGGAGATCGGGATGTGGTTGTTCCAGATCAGATAACTAGCACTGGAGGAGAATATATGTGTTTATTTGTATGTAAATGAATAAATGTATATCAGCGGCATATGTATCTGTTTTCTGTACCTGTCAATCATCTCCTGCTATGTTCTGGTTCTGATGAATGTCATTATTCTCTGTAGCATCCTGGTATAACGTCATAGCGGACTAAATAGTTCCTCCAGGCTAAACTCGGCCCATCGCAGGCACAACAACAAATCTACTTTTGATACAACTTGAGTTCAACAATTCCATTCTCTCCCTGTGTCTACGAATCCCGCGCTGCACCACTGTAGCCTCCGCCAATATGTCTTCCCTCATAGACTACGTGGATTTCTCCCAAAAGAGCCTGCACTGTAAGAATGATCCCTTTTGGTTTCTTCCACTTCTCCGTAGTTGAACAGCTATCGGCCTAATACCAACATCAAGTATCAACCAGACCACTAACCCCCTTCTCTTGATACAGTGTCCGCGGCTGCCATAGCATTTAACCCTATATTCTGGAAGTAAGTCTTACTCCATTGACCAGATACCGGCAAGGGAGAGCCTTTTACTAACCTCCGCCATAGCATTGTCGCCCGCCAAGGTCCGTACTGTACCTACCTCTATCTCCCAATGCTCAACCAAATTCATCCTCTCACAATTATACAGAGTACAGAAACCACTTCCTCACCCGCATCTTTGGCTCCCCCTACAGGGGCTGCTATTTCCTCGCCTTCACAATCTTCTCGCTCGGGATCTTCCGCGATCATCTCTACAATCAAGCCCTCGCCGACCAGCCCTTCTACGAGCCCGTCTACCAACCCTACCTTGCCTTTGGCCTCTTCGCATCAGGAAATGTTCTAGTGCTATCTAGCATGTGGGCTTTAGGCCTCACGGGTACCTACCTAGGTGATTACTTTGGGATTCTGATGGACGCGCCCGTTACCGGTTTCCCCTTCAATGTCACCGGTTCGCCGATGTACTGGGGCAGCACCATGAGCTTCCTGGCCGTGGCTTTGTACAAGGGCAAAGTTGCGGGATTGCTGCTGACGCTAGAGGTGTTTGTGCTGTACTGGCTTGCGCTGAAGTGGGAGGAGTGAGTTCTGTTCCTTTTAATATATACTTTCCTTATCGACCTCCACTAACCGACAACCAGTCCCTTCACCGCCGAAATTTACGCGAAGCGCGAACGGGACCGTGCCAAGTCCAAGGCTGGCGGCAAGCGCTCTTAAGTGAATTAAAATTTAGCAACTCTACGAGCCGGACTGGGACTTCAACGTTCCCGTCGGCAAATGGCGTATATGGGTCGGCTGTCCCCTTTGCTCTTTAGTTATTGTCTTCTTGTCAATATACATAGAGGCATACAGGGATAACCTCAGATATATATAAAGTTTGCTTTTTGTTCGTTTGCCTAAAGATCAAACGGGGTTATAGGTGAGGACTTTCCTCAGGTGAGAGTCGGAAGAGAGACGAGAACTTTAACGATTTTCATTTCTTATATATCTTCAACGATAGCTAGTTGCTTGGGATTTTTCACGGGCATGGTGAGGTGTGTATATAAACTCCCTTTTTGTTTTGGACCTTTGTTGAATGGAAGGGGATAAATGAGGGGATATAGGGTAGAGCAAGCGTGGATTTCAACACATGTACTAGTGATGGACTTGATTGAGAACATCCTCAAGCCAATGGTAGAAAAACATAAACTCGAAGCAAAACTTGGAGATGGCCTACTTCACCGCCATTTCGACTTGGAAGAACCCGAAAAGCTCGTCGAGTTCAATAACATATCTATTTCTTGGAAGAACTACAAATGGGATGATTGTAGCGAAGGCAAAATCGTGCCAAACGCTTGGACTATCCGCAGGGGGAGTCTAGTTCCGTACGAGTTCTTTTTTTCTCCCCGCGGGCGCGAGACACCATTCGATTTCAGTTCAGCTTCTGCCTTCTTGGACGAGTTTATTGAAGCCGTTGAAAGGATGGGCCTTGAGAGCGTCGTCAGCCTTCGTTTGTTTCCACACAAGGGCTACACGGGTGCGCTCGAATTCACGGATGGGCGAGCTAATATAAACCTAAGCCCAGACCGGTATGTAATCTGAGTCCTCTGCTTGCCGTGTCGAAGATTATATAAATATATTGAGCTGATTGTCCCTTCTCAATAGGTTTCGGAAAACGGCTGGTATGGTACTACGGAAAAAATGTGGTTTTTTGAGCCCGAGTATTTGAAGCAGAAGCGAGTGTGCAGATGTAGTGGGCCGACGACTACTCATATGCACTTTCACCAGCATTGAGGGTTTTTTCCTTTTCTTTCTTAGCGGTTATTTCTTAGCAGTTTGGCTGGGGAGCAACCATTTTATCCTCTTTATGCGACAGTTTAGTATCGCCTTTCCGCCATTATGGGCAGGCAGCCTACGTTTCAAATATTGACGGGAATACTCTTAGGGTCAGCTGGGAGCAGAGTATGATATGATTTTTCCCTTATATACCTACATAGGCAGGTGCTCTAATGCATTTTGATCTTAATTAGTAGTATAGCTTCAATGTTTACTTAACATGCCATAGCTTCACACTTGCCAAAGTATTTTGTACTGGAATTTCCAAGCCCTTGTATATAACATCACAATCAAATTATGGGCGTCAGGGATGAACTTGTCACAAGCTTCTGTGAACTTCAACCTGAGAACTCATAGACACTGAGAACATCTTCATTACATGAATTGCTCATATAATTGAAAGCTTCCTCATGACAACAATGATGAGTCAGGCCAATGACAAGAATTGCTCACATCCATTCGCTCAAGAAGCATGCAGGAGATTGACAAGGGAAATAGGTAGCTTGACATAGGACAACGGGAGTGTTGGTGGAGGGAACGGCGAAGTAGAAATGGTGGAGGACGTGAAGGCAGCAAAGAGAGGAAGTTGTTGATAGCCTGTCTAAGCTGATGAAAATCAAGGCTGCATTTAGAATGATTAGCATGGAGAGGGAAGACCGAGGTATCTAGATATGAGAGAACTGGCCAAGTGGAATATGGGAAGTGGATATATACGAAGAAGATAGATTTGTCCAATATACGAAGAAGAGGAAAATGCCATGAGTAGGAATGCATAACACCTTCGCCTGCTAACAGGGACGCGGGTAAAAAGATGGAAATGCAGCAGCTTGTTTTGGTTGCAAGGCAGCGGAAGAAAAGAGTAGGGAGATCAAAGGTAGTAAAACAAATATCAGCCCGCTTTCAATAGATAAATGGGGAAGGGAAAAGAAATCTCAAAAGAGTTAGCTGTAGACAGATAGAAGCTCAGATGCCGCCAAATCCCGGTCACAAAAGAATCAAAACAAATCAAAATCAACAAAAACAAGAAGAAAGTCCGTATCAGCCCATATCCACTTAGCGCATAATCATCATAACAATACCGTCCATCCAAAACCATTCCGACAAAGCAAAATCAAGCCCTCCTCCCCCTGCCCCTCTTCCCCGTCGTCCTCCCCTCATCCACAACGCCTTCCGCCTCATCCTCGTCAGCCCCCTTCCTCAAATCCTCACCCTCCGCCAGTCCCCATTGTTCCCGGTCATACCAATCCTCACCATCACTCATCTCGCCTACATGGCCCTCCGCCTTACACCATTCCCACACGATATCCTTTTTCCGACACGCGCCAAGTAGCATATGATACATTTTTTGCGACGCACGCACTGTCTCTTCCTGTTTCTGTATGAACGACCATAGCATGCGGCGGACCTCGTCGGCTTCGGCGGGCGGGAGGCCGCAGGTGCGGTCAAGATGGGTAGGCGGGAGGATGAAGACGGGATGTAGGGTAAGGTCGAGGTTATCTGTGGATGTGGGGGAGCCGGAGCGTGCTGTTTCTGAGGAGATGGGAGAGTTCGGGTGGTTTGCGGCCTGGTTTGCTTGGGCGCGTGTGGTCATTCGCCGTGGTGGTTCGGGGGAGGAGGTTTCGTCTGCGGCTTCGTCTTCGGTGTCATTGGCGTCCTTGTCCATATTTACATCATCTCCGTTGGTAGTAGGAGCTGTGTCACCTCCGACGCCATCATTGGGTTCCTGTTTAGTTTTAGGTCGATCCTCATTGGCGGCTGGTTTGGGTGATTGTTCTTTGTCTTCTGCGCGATTTGCCGTATCTTTTCCGTGCTTAAATTCTGGAGGAGATACGGCTCGTCCATTTGGCCTGGATTCGTTCTCAGTGTTCTTCTCCGTTTCTGGTGCTGTGCTTTCTGGTTGCTCCTCTGCGGCGTTCGACATCTCGACGTCTTGGCCAGTACTTTGTGGCTCCGGTAATACACCATTGACAGCATTCACAGTGTTATTATCCGGTAGGCCAACTGCAGTATCCTTCTGGGGTTGGGATGCCTGGCGTGATGCCGATCCGCTACGCGAAGTGTGGCCGGATTTGCCCCGCGCATTACCATGTTTTGACGATCGAGTATTCAATCCGTAATTGGGGTCAAATATATTTCTGTCGTCCATGGTCTCGAGGAAACCACAAGGCATCCACGGAGCATCGCCTAGGAGCTCTCTATGTAACCTTTTGGCCTTGTGGAGCATGACTTGCTCCTGCCGGAGCTTTTCATTGGCGGTTTCCACCATCATTTTCAGCGTCTTGGAGGTATATGGTTGGGACATGGAAGGATGGGTTGCGAGTTCGGAAGGGTGTTTTAGAGGGGCGAGGATTTCTAAGGTTGTAAGGACTGATATCAATATTCGTGCAATCAAATCTGGACGTTCGAGCATTTGACGCGACTACTCACCTTCAAGGTGTACATCACCAAATGGATTCTCGTCCGCCATTTCGGGATCAGCATGTTCCTCAGCGTCTTCTTCGTCCAATTCATCTCCTTCGGAGTCGTATTTGGGTGGATTGCGTTCCAGGATATCTCTCGTGTATCCGGCATGGTTGATTCTCTATCAGCAAAAAACAAGGGTGTCATATTAGCCTTTCGAGCCCTTAAACCACCCGCACAAACAGCACCGGAAACCAGCAAACCGGACTTACCTTTCTGTAGAACTCCTGGCCATCCAAATATCCCAAGGCACCTTTGTGGACATATTCCGCATTCAATCTGAGCTTGTTGCCGCGGTTCGTGGGTTGTGTGATAGGGTCGTCGACGCCCGTAGCTAAGCGAAAGGAGAGGATGTGAGCAACATGAGCACGGCGACAGTAATGAAATGATAGATAAAAGATAGTATGATCACCCTCATATCAGCACAACAGGGACAGGAAGCTCACCTAAACGCTGACGCTCAAGAGCCCTTTTCATCGCAGTGATGGTATCTGCGATCATGGCCGCTTGAGCCGCCATCTTCGCAGGAGAATGGCTCCCCCACCAGGAGAGGTAATTTCGAAACAGGTATTGTACGTGAGGGGATAAGCTAGTAGGCGTGTAGCCCGGTGTGTAAACTGTTCGGTAAACCCGTAGATAAACGCGGGCTGGCGTCTGGATTGTAGGCTGAAGACGTTCCTTTTGCGGAGCTACAGATGCGTTTTCTGGCAGGAGGATTGTGGTAGAGAGAGTAGAGCTGTGTGTTCACTGGAGTAATTATAAAATGTGTGGGAGAGATAGGGATGTGACCAGAATGGTATGGAGCTGTTATGAGCGTGGAGCAGAGGTCGAGAAGATGAGGATAGCGTGGAGAGTAAAGGTAGAGCGGGAGGAGAGAACTGACTGACTGACTGACTGGCAGAAGTGAGGGAGTTCGGGGTCGCATTTCATTCGCATGACCGAAACACGCTGGTACTGGTACTTTGCATTGGGCGCGCTGCTGGGCCAGTCTGCTTGTCACGGTACCTGCGCCCACCAGCCCGGATTATCGTTGTTGCCGGAGCAGTGCCGGAGCGGCGCTTGTCCAGCTACGGGCTAGTGCAAATGCTTACCCCGTTTATGTCATCGCGCATAAAAATAGATAAGTCGGCCACCAAAATCAGAATAGCATCACCAACCAGTTTTTAATTCAAATTATCTCAACACCACAACGCTCAATTAAATTAAATTAAATTACACGCAGTTGAGGACA
>PDNB01000214.1:0-48738 GCA_002573585.1 Helicocarpus griseus UAMH5409
CGCTAATACATACATGCACGACACTGATTCGACAGTCAAGATTGTTTAACTTGACGTGTTTTGTAGGCTCCAGTCAATTTTGGAATTCGGCATATTCGATATGCAAGTAAAAGTACTATGTCCCCTATTATACTCATGACCCAGATTCTATTCAGTTAATCCCAAAGCCCAAACGCCTAACGTGCAATACCTAAGAATCAAACCAAACACAGGACGGGGGAATATATGAATTATAATGAAAAAAAAAAAAAAAAGAAAGCAAAAAAGAAAGACATTGCAAAGAGAAGACGCAACGGTAGCCATCCTATCTCCAGGGAACCCCCAACCCCGGAATCCCCGCCCTCCCAATCGCCGCACTTCCCCCCTCCACCGCCCTCCTCTTCCCCTTGGACCCCTCCTGACTCTTGACACCCTGCACAATCCGCTCGAGGTTCGTCTCAATCACCACACCACCCACAATCATCTCACCAAGCACCGCATGCATCGTCTCAAACCCAAAAATCAAATCCAACTCGCACACGTTCTCAAATAGGCGGTCCAGCGCCTCGACAAAGACTTGGATCAGGTCGATTAGCGCCAGCGGCGATTCGGTCGAGGTGGAAATTAGGATGAAGGAGAGGGTGGCGTAGGTCCGGTAGGTGATTTGCGAGGGGGCGTCGGAGAAGCTGGCGGAGGAAGAAGAGGTGGAGCTGGCGCCTTGGGCGAGGAGGGGGGGAAGTGGGAGGAAGTTGCAGGCGGAGGAGGGGCGCTGGGAGACTAGGTTGTAGATTTGCGCGATGAGGGATTGTTGAGTTTGGGTGTCCTGATTGAGCAGGGTTAGCTGGATTGTTCCCGGGGTAGTATAGTTTGGGAATATGATGCTCCGGGAGGATGATAAGAGAGGTGGAGCTGCCATACCAGCTGAGTATAAAATTTGGTCAGTCGTGGCTGGCCACTGTTATTGAAGACTAACACGGCATTGATCATGGTGCCTCTATGTATGATATAAATTTGGGTGCTGCGGTGGTAATGTTTGGATACGTTGTTGATCCAAGGGGAGCGGCGCATGATGGAGATGTCCGTTTGTCATGACGGAATATCGCACCGCTGTTTGTTCAGTTTGTTCAATTTGCTTTGTTTGCATCGCCCGGCTCATTCCGAACCTTCTTTTTGATCCATTTCATCTGGGAATCGCATTGATTTCGACAGCTTCATGATAGCCAAATTTACGATACAAACCAATTGGCAAACTCAGGGACACGAAAATAGCTTTAGCATCAATACCCCATAAATTACCTTTACCGTGCAGTATCCCCCAACAACCTACCACCCCACCAGCTCAGTATCTGGCAAACCCCGTACAGCTCGGCGACCAGCAGGTCACCCCTCCCCTACGCCAGTCCGCCAGAAAAAGAAAAGACCTTCCATTACAGAATAAAATAGGAAATAAAACAAGAAAAGATGTCAGCCCGCACCGCCGGATCCATCACCGCCGCCCACCGCCAATCCGAACGCCTCTCCCACGTCACCCAAAGGCTCTCCCCCCTCCTCTCCGAACGCCGACTTTATCGCAAAGCTAAACCCCAAGCCCAGCTCCCACTTGAACACCAATCCCTCCGCCTCTCCGACATCGCCTTCTACTACGACACCGTCCAACCAAACCGCGCACAACTAAAAGCCGCCTCAGCACTCTTCAAACACTCCAAATACTCGCCCGTGCGCGCCTGGTCCGCGAGCGAGTTCCGCACCATCCCTTCCACCGACATGCCCGAGGTAGCGTTCCTGGGCCGGTCGAATGTGGGCAAAAGCTCGCTGCTGAATGCGCTGATGGATCATGAGATTTGCCATACGTCGCAGAAACCGGGGCGGACGAGGGAGATGAACGGGTATGGCGTGGGCGGGTTGAGGGATGGGCATTCGCGGCTGGTGCTGGTGGATATGCCTGGGTATGGCTCGGGGAGTAGGGAGGAGTGGGGGGAGGAGATTATGAAGTATTTAACGAAGAGGAAGCAGTGAGTCGTTTTTTTTTTTCCCCTATTTGTTTGATTATACACACGGCCCGTGACCAAACACAGAAAACAGGCTAAATGATAAATGTCAAATTGACCTTAAGACTCCGCCGCACCTACGTCCTCCTCGACACCCACCACGGCATGAAAGCAAGCGACGCCGCAATGCTCTCCATGCTCCGCGAATCCGCCATCCCGCACCAAATCATCCTCTCCAAAGTCGACAGCGTGCTCCAAAAGGGCGGCAGAAGAGTGCGCCGCGGCCTCACCAACGAGAAACTCGACAATTTGGCATATCTCGCTGAAAAGATTCGCGCAAAGGTCCAGCCGATGCGCAAGCCGGGGGAGCCATCTAGTGGGGTCCCTGCGCTGGGGGAGATTTTGGCATGCTCGTTGCGCATGCCGCTCGGAGGTGGGAAGGGCTATTTGGGGATAAATCCGATTCGGTGGTCGATTTTGGAGGCGGCTGGGTTGACGAGGGGGTTAGGTGAGGAGAAGAAAGCGCCGGCGGGGGCCGGGGTGCGGGCAGGGGCGGCTGCTGGAGCGGCTGCTAGAGGTATAAGGGAGGAGGGGGGAAAGAAAGAGTGAAAGGTCGAATATAAAAAGGATTTCAAAGTAGATTTCCGTTTTCTATTTTGCTTGCTGGCGGGGACCCCTTCGTCAACTAATCCCTTCCCCCGCTCTTCCCCCCACCAAAAAAAACTCATTTTGTGTTTTGTTGACTATTTATTGATTGGCATCTGGGCAAGGTGTTCAGCTTTTCTCCTTTCCTAAACCGATGATACCCCTCCCCCAGATCTACATACTTTTGGCATATACTCATTTCCTATCTCTGTATACTAGACTTGTCTTCGTCTTTTTGCATCCTTTGAGCGTTCTTATGTATCTATATAGTATCTACGTTGAACATTATAAATGCCCCATACGTCCTGGAATCAAGATCAAAACTTTTCGCGGTGCCTTGTATAAGACCAACAGTCTCCGCTAGCAAAGTATCCAGATCTTCATCAAGATTGCTCAAGCCCTTACTGTCCACCTACTAGGAACCTGGCTACATTCCCCTTTCGAAAACTATCCAAAAGCTTAAACAGTTCTTGAACTGCTCACAACAACACTCAAAACACTGAAACAAAGCAGTCGACCGAATAAGGAAAGAAAAGATCAAATCATATTATTGCCAGAGTTATCCGCTTGCTTCGCCATAGCTTTATACACCTACACCTCGAGATATTTGGGGAAAATCAAAAACAAGAATAAATGAAGGAACGCTAGGAGCATATAACAGAGGGCATTAAGGGGAGAAATATAAACGATGTTCCTTCCTGCAATAAAGACGTACACAGAATAAAAGGAAAAAAAGAAAACATGCCAGAAGATGCTCGTTAGACATGTTGTTAAAAGGGGGAAATATACGCAAAGGTGTAGAAGACTGAACAGCAAAGGTCGTAAGAGGTATCGCGGGGAATGTGAAAAAAAAGACATTGCATAGATATACATGAGAATCATGGTGAAAGGTAGAAGATAACGGAGCCTGAATCAAAAGTGCTAAGAAATCATTACCGATAAAAGGCAAAACAAGGAGTAAGACTGAGGTTTTCCCAAGCCTCCCGTGCACTGCACCCGGTTGAATTTTTGTGGAAGGAAAAAGCGAAAGCAAATCCACGCTATGCAGTAAGTCCCGAAATTATATTGCGCCCGCCCCCAGGCGGATCGGGGATTGGAATTTTGTAAAACTGAATATTATGACGTGTTCAATGATAGATGGTCGAACACGATGATGACTCGAGTTATGTTCGAAAACATCGTTTATATGAATCGGTCGAAACAGAGATGCAGGTCGTGTGTCCTAAACAGCGGGGCGAAAGTGACGAATGAGACCGTATCTAATCGTCCGAGCCATCACGGTCACCTTCATCGTCTCCAACCTCTTCGCCATTCACATCCACAACAATTCGTTTCCCAAGTTGCTCTTCAGGAACACGATCGCGAGATGCACCAAAGTCAAGTACCTGTATTCTAGGGTTAGCCGAAGAGTTCGTGTCATCTTAAAAACAAAGAAGGTGTAAGTTACCTCAATGTAGGTCAACCTGTTTCGCTGGACCGCAGCCACGCATCTCCTATCGTTGAACCTAACCTGCCACACTCCACTGAGGTCGGTGAGGAGATCTTTGAGGCATTCTCCTGTCCGAGCATCCCACATCTTCAAAGTGCGATCAGAACCAGAGATTACTTTCTGATAGTCATGTTGGAAACACGTAATAGCGCCCGTATGGGCGCTTAGAACACTCTTGCACTGTCCGTTTTCTGGATCCCAGATACGTAGTGTGGAATCGGCGGCGGCAGACACCAGCCTGTCTGCCTGTAAATCTAGAAGGCCCACTAGAGATGAGTGGCCTTCGAGGTTGTATAAAACTGCGCCTGTCTCAAGAGACCAGACTTTGACCATATTATCCATTGAACCACTGATGCAACGGTTCCTCTTGTGATCCAAAACTACACTATATACTTTCAAGGTATGACCTTGAAGGCGATGCAAAGCCTCTCCAGTAGATATTTTCCATACCCTAACTGTACAGTCGTAACTTCCGCTGACTAGGGTATCGCCATGGGCGGCGATAGCGCGCACCGAATGTTGATGACCGGTTAAAGCACGGACAAAATAAGGGTTTTCGGAGTCGGGACCTGTTTGGATATACTGGGAATCACCCGGCTGCGGGAGTTTCCAGATTCGCAGATTCGAATCTCGCGATCCAGTAATGATCAACGGCTGTTTTGGCATCATGTTTGGTGAACCGTCAGGTAATTTTCCAACCGCGACGGGCAACAAAATTTGCAAGCACCTGACGGTGGAAGTATGCCCTTGGAAAACTTGCGTGCATTCAGCGGATTCAATATCCCACACGCGTACTGATCTATCCGTCGAACCCGAAACAAGTGTATTCCCATGGTACTCTAGCGCCCAGACACCGCCTTCGTGACCTTCAAGCGTCGCCCTCAAAGCCCCCGTTTTGGTATCATACACGTTAATGTTTGTGTCATCACTTCCAGTAAGAATCTTGTCAGTATCAAACTGTAAGCAAGTAACGACGTGACGATCATGAGCACGGAAGGCAATGTGCATAGGCTTGACGTCACCACGCATCCACGTCTTATGGATGAGATAATGCCTTTGGTAAAGAGACTTGTAGAGGTGCAAGCTTCGGAGCGAGGGCAATCCGACTTTGGGATAGGGAACAGCCAATGCAGCTGCATTGGCGGCAGCATAAGGGCTTTCCAGGGCAACCAGATTGTCCATCCAGCAAGACTCGTGAACGGATGCTCCAGGTTTCCTTTTGGCTAATTTCCGGCTAGACACTCTAGTTGCCGCTTTTCGCTTTGGTCGCCGGGATCCAACCGTCAGCGGACCCAGAGCCTGCCTCGTTTTGCGTGACGACGGCCACGCCACGGACGAGGTGGATGCGGACGAGTTCTCGCTGTCGGATTTAAGGGCCGTGAAAGAACGAAGATCCTTTTCATATTGGTCTTCTGGGTTGGGACATTGCCAACCCCAACCCTCGTCGATAGCACGCCGCAACTCCCCACGAGGTAAAACGAACCCATCTGCATCAAAAAGTTCTTTCCAGGATTTTTCATCTGAATTAATAATGTGTCGCCATTTCTTCGAAACCTGAGAAGCTCGACACATTGTCTTCACATCAAAGTGCTTGGTAATATTTAGACTGAGTTCCAGAGGTAGCAGACCCAAGAAATCACATTTGAGAGCCGGGTTGACTACATCAGCCACAAAACGTAGAGTGGTCTTGGAGCACCTTCGCAGCAACTGGTACATCATGTACGTTTTCATATTTTCCGGGATCGACTCGAAATAATCCAGCATCACGGGCATGTCCATCAAGGACAGGGCGGGCGTTGACGAACTAGTGGCATTGTCTTCTGGCCGTCCCCCAGCGAGCGTAGAATCCTTGAGCTCTTTTGGGAGATGATCAAGACTGGAGTCCGTATCACTCTCGTGCTCTTCGGCAGAATCAAAGGAGGTATCGAGATGTTGAGCATTCATAGCGGCTACGGGAGAAAGACTCGGGCTGGGAAGGCTCATATCTTGGGCAGCAACGCTATCAACTGCCATTAAGCGTCTGGCTGGTGCCTGAGGCCCTCTTCTCATCGAATTTGCTGCTGAACGCCTGCGCCTCTGTTTCAACAGAAGTTGTCCTACATCTTCATCAAGTTTGGGTGCATTATGAGCAGACTCCTGGCCATTCAATCCCGCCCGACGTTCAAATAGTGGTGATTTTTGTTTTTGGGAGGCGGCAGATACATTGCTCTCCCTGTATGACTGGGGCAATGGGCTAAGAAGGTCGTGGCTTTGCTGCGTGGAAGACCTAGGCGGATGCTCAAAGGATGACGTCCCAAAAGAGCCCAGGCTACATATCCGTCGACGGTTGCTCTGCTCGTGGCCCATGTTGAAGCTTCCGTGTTCTGTTTCTGGCGTAGCCAGCCCCACATCCGTGTTTAGTCGAGCAGCATCCAAATGAGATTGTGCATTACGGCGGCGAACAATAAAATCGGTTGGAAGGGCCGTGGAAGAACGCGTTCGCTTGGTTATGTTGGCTGGTTCGGGAAGAGAAATGGGAGATACAGGACGGCGTCTTAATCTGGATGTGGAAGAAGACGATTGATGCCGTGAGTCCTCTGCTTGACGCGAGCGTCTGGGAAGTGTCGTTTTCTGGGAATCGAAGGCAGATATCGACCGAATGACACCATTTGAAGCCTTTAGTGCCTCACTCTGTTCCTTCAACTGTTGAAAGATGTCAGCAAATCGAATAAGATCTGTATTTGTATGCATGCATATGATGTTAAAAAAGGACAAAAACAGAATTATCTCACCTCGTTAAAGGTACCGGAGGGATCCTTAGACTCGTTGAACACAACGGAAGTATCTCCAAGATTGAAACGGATATCTCTAATCGAATCAGGCGTGGGAGTAGCGGCCAGAGGGTAAATTTTGGGGTCAAGGGGTCTAGAGGAGCCTGGCGCTTTCATGACCAAAGGAGGGAAGTTGGTGGTGGTGGTTGTCGTGGTTGTGATGACGGTTGTTTGAGTGGCAGGAGCAAAGGAGAATTGGCCTATTGAGCTGTTGGGTGGCAGGCGGTCCATCTTGTCATTGCGGTTTCCACTGCGTTTGAAGCCGGACGAAATGCTCTGACATGCAGGAGGCTCGGGAGACTCTATTGGAGAAGGAGACGCGTCTTGGGACTGGGTTTTGGAGCTGAGCTCCGCGGTATCGTCGGACATGGTCGGGGAGGGTATGGGTATTTCGAAGGGCTTAAGAGACGAATATAAAGGATAACTGTTCCAGATAGGGGGGAATCAAGAATAAATACAATCAACCACAAATGCACGGCTTAGAAGGAGGTGTTGATGCCCAGCATTCGGAAACTCGTGCCCTAACCGACTCTTTGCAGCTCGCGAGATGTAATCAAGTCATGATAGCCGGGAAACGGCAGGTCTCGAGTCAGCCCCCAGCTGCCAGCTCGAGAGAACCCAAGGAAACCTCGACACGTAATATTTGGAAAGTTGTTTGGATGTTGAGGGACGAGGTGTGTAAGAAGTGAGGTGAGACGGGCGGTGGTGGTGGAGGTGGAGGTGGGTTGGGTAGCCACGAAGGAAAGACAGCCCGCTAGATCTGTGCACGGTAATACAGGGCTGGAAAAGGGCGGGCAACGGCGAATCTTAAGAAGCTGCAAAGATTAAAGACGAGAAGAAGCGGTAGAAGCCGCAGCTGGAGAGCTGAAAGAGGTTCTAATTTTCTTAAAAGGTATAGATGAGACGGGAGGGGAAGGGAAGAGCAAGGGAAGACGCGGGTATATTGATTGGGAAGACACGGACGGAAGGTAGAGTAGTTCGAGGTGAGAGGGACGGACGGAAAGTAGTAAAAGGTGTTAAGTGGAAGACGGGAGGAGAGGAGAGGAGAGGAGAGGGGGAGGAGAGCAGAGAAGGACAGTGATATGAAGATGTCGACTTTTGGTTGTACGTAGGAGGAGAGCAGAGTAGCGAGGAGAGAGGAGAGGAGAGGAGGAGGAGAGAGACTGGACTGGACTGACGGTGGAAGAGTGGCCGAGACTGCCCAATCCGGCAAGGCGCCGCTGGGCCACTTTGGGGGGGGAGGGGGCTGGCCGATGCAAGCGGTGGCGGTAGCCGGTACCTGCGCCACCGCTTATGTTCCCCCCAGTGGCCAGGTACCAGTGACCTGTCGTCATGAGGCTTGGCATTTCAACTCCCAACTCCCAACTCCCAACTTCATCCTTGGATTACTGCTCTTGATCCGCTTCCAACGATCCCCGGAAATTAGAACTCCCAGCAAGGACTCCCCTCAGCCTATATTGCTATGATTATACCTATAATCTCAGCTCATTTGGTTCTTGAAAACGCCTATCATGGATTATTGTATGCTGATTATTCTATCCGACGAACATGAAAAATCCGTCATGTCCGGTCCATTCATGCTAATATACATCTACATGTATTCCGTACAGCAGAGCTTTTTATGTCTATATCCAATAGTCTTCCTTTTATTTTATCTGCCATGGATTTTGGCTCAATATTCCCAACTTCAAGCTTCGAACATCTACCTAGAGACGCGAGGTAGATGGTGGCTTCTATATCTCAAAAGATACCCCCATTCTCTCTCTTCTTTTGCCAGTGTACATAGCTAGCATTCTAGATCTCTATGCAGCTTCTTTGACTTATTTAATACTCTGTTTATGAATAGTCTACCCCTATTTACTTTCGATATGGTTCTTTATATCAAACTAAAGAGCTTAGAATGATGATGTCTCTCCCTTTTATTCATCAGGTCCGTGTCTCAGGGGTAGTTTTCTCTCTGACAGACACCAACGATATGTATCAAAGAAAAACATAGCAATCCAAAACAAGAAATATCTAAAGCTTCCTCCATCCTATCTAGAGACCGTATTCTAGAAGTGATTGCCATATAGGTAGGGTTTTCATGATGTTTATTCACCAGTGAGGCTGCTGGACAATCATGTTGTCCTGACCCGACTGTTCACTCATAAAATCGCTCCTGTCCGCCTTCCTCTCCTGCTCAACCCTCAAACCCCGAACCTCATCACTCTTCCGCCGCCTTCTGTCCTCCACCACCTCAACTTCTTTTCAATCAAAACCTTCTTTTCTCTTTATCTTCTCTTACTGCTCGTGTCATCGAACCATCGGGATCCTGTCCCGTACACCGCTTGACTTTCTTCTGCTACACGCTTAGGGGATTACCCGCGGCCATACTCTAGACTGCGTCAACTGTCGCTTCAATCCGTCATTTACAACCCCTTCAATCCGTCTAGCTGTAAATTGATGGCCCGCGTTATCTTTACCGGAGTGGCCCAGAAGACTAGCGGAACGCGAACAATGTCCAAGACAACCCCCAGAACCACCGCCGTGCAGGCCTCAGCTCAAAAGGAGAAGCAGAAACAGTCTCTTGGTATACGGCAGGACCAAAGCCTGGCTTTGGTTCAGATTATGCTCCATGCCTCTGTGAGTTGACCTCATCGTTCATACGCACTCTTATGTTATATCACTGACAGTTTGTCTCCTTTGCTACAAACAGTTTGGCACCTTGTTCTATCTAAGGTAGGATTGGTTACTTGAACCCCGTGGCGTCGCGTCTTTGAAGCGTTCTACTCACTCCCCTTGGTTCCTTTTAGGGAGTTCTTGCCGCTAAACTGCTTCGACGAACGAGACCTTGCAAAAATATCCAAACCAGACTCACTCATATCATACACTAATTTTGTCGAGGGGAAAACTGGTTCGAATAATGCTACTTCCGACACGAATCTCCAGGATAGACGCGCCCAGCCTTTGAAGATAATTCTCCGTGGCAAGAATCCCAAGGCGGATAAGTTGCTTGATCTACTTGTGAGTTAGAATATGTATTTTTTTTAATTGTTTTCTGGTCGCTAACGGGGTTACTTATGTCTAGGAACATGGCATTTTCGATGCTCTGGAGAAGAACTACCTAGAGGCGGTGCAGATGACGGTATTCGTGGACAAAAGTAAATCGTCGCAGGTTCTGGAAAGCTACACGTTCACATTTAAGTATACGGGCGGGCCTAAAGATGTCGGGAATCGGCTGGCTAGCATATCTCTTGAATCAACCGGGTGTAAAGCCGAAATGAAGACCTTGAAATCGGCGAGACGCGGCCTGGAGATGATAGTTCGCCGTTTGATCACTCTGAGCGCCTTTTTACCAGTCCTTCCCAGTATGCATTATCTTCTGTCTGCAAACATGTATCGTCTCAAATTGCTAACGCAGTTCCAGGCGAACGCTATATGGAAATACACCTATTCTACACCAAGAACTCTCCCCCGGGATACGAGCCCCCTGGGTTCAAGGCTGCAGAACATAACGACCTTTTCTTTGCTCAAAATGAGATGTGGTCTAGGGAAACTCAGTCGTGCGGTGCTATGGAAACTGGAATCCACAGGTAAAGTGGCAGATCAATTGTTCGGCGTGCTCATTTGATAGATAGGTGGCTAATCTTGGTGAAAAGTGTTGGGCTAAAAATCACTTCTCTGAAATGCTCTGGGGAGGAATACCCCAGCTCGGAATATGCGCCAGAAATTCCGGCATACATTGAATACGGAGATAGAGTCCGTCGCGCTGAGGAAATTGGTATCAGCCAGGCCGATACAATCCAGGAGTTGGGGCAGTCAAGCCAAGGTTCGTGCTGAAGCTTTGATATTATACAGATGGCTGAAGTTTTAATATGACCCGTACGCTAATCGTAGAATCCAAACAGAGAGTAGCCAGCTATCCACCCAGACCCGTCAAGACGAAGCCCTCAAAAAGGGTTTACAGAAAATGCTTCCAGTATGTGGTGCTATAGGTCAAGGACAGCTCGAATGTTGTGGCGGAGTTAGCTAACCTCAAATATAGCTAGCGACGTCAACTCCCGACAGCGATCTTATTCCTACTCAGTGCAATGCCGATTTTAACGCAGGTCCGAAGACACAGCTCTCTCAATTGAAAATTTCCGAGCTAGCATCGCGGAAGCGCTTATTCTCGTCGCCAAGTCCAGGTCGCTATACTCAGGAGAGGGAAGTGCCTCATTACAACAAGGCTGGCGCAATCCGTTGCGAATGCGGGACGAATACAGAGAGCGGCGACATGGTACGTTGATATCTGATGCAACTAATATTTCTAGCTAATGCCTTGTTTTTCTAGATCAAATGCGCCTTCTGCAACACTCGCCAGCATGCCGTTTGCTATGGCTTTGTCCATGGACAAGATCCAGCCATCCCGGACACCCACGCTTGCTACAAATGTCTTCTAGAGCCGCAGGAAAAGCATCTTTTGGAAGATATGCGGACTCTTGTTTTATTGCGTCGAGCTCTTAGAGTTATTATTGAAGAAGGCTATCCAAACCGAGTTAGGGATTTCGCTCAGAAACTGAGTATGGCTGTTCCCTTCCGTTGTCAGTATTTGATGTTAACATCCTCTACTATACAGATTGTAACGGTCAAACGATCGTCCAAATCACAGATCTGCTAAGGAAGCAAGGCTTGCTGGACGCAACCCCTGGATCCAAATCCAAGGGGTTCTTAGAAAAAGGCTTGCCGAAATTTACCCTCTCTAAGGCCCCCTCCATAAGAGAGAAACTTCGCAACGAAATATTTAACCCGCTTGCAAAAATAGCCCATCACGTACGCCTCTATTTTTTTTACATATCGCTAATGAGCTGCAAAATGATGACAATAGCTGATATCATTTTTTTCTTCTTAGTACATTATGCCGAATAAGAGCCAACAAGTAGGCCTGTCTCATGAAGTTGTTCATCATTCGTCGGACATTTCCAGCGATTCTCTTTCTATCGAAGAAATCCCCCCTCAAAGGTAATGAGAGATCGTTCTGCAAATTTTTACCATGAAAGACAACTAACGGCAAATGAAAATAGCCCCGGCTACGAACGGCGCCACCAGGCGAGAAAGGACAATGCTAAGACCGCAACTCCAACTCCCGAAGTGAATGAGATTCGAGATGCATGGAAGGCGCTCGGGTCAACTTTGGCGAAAGTAGCAGAGCCAGAAGCTGGTTATTCCCAGGAAAAGATCCAGACCCAGAATTGCCGTCTCACAAATACGGGCGTGCACGACACTGGCAAGAGTGCCAGTGGAAATCAGGCACAAACGGCCGGCAGCAGCAAGAGGACGCGCCCAGCCAAGTGGACGCAGGATGATGATGATTACGAGGACGATGGTGACGTGACAGAATCAGACGGGGAGAATCGTCGTAAGAAGACTCGGTTGAGTAAGATCTGGAGCCCACTTAGCATCTTCGGACCGGATAGCGATGAGAGTGAAAGTTCCTGAAAGCGAGGGAATATCGTATCCCTTCCGCTACTCATGGTAAGTCACATAATAACGTGAACTGCGGCGAGGTTTGATACGTTGTTGTCGCGAAGTGAAACCCCGACGCACCTGTTTCTCAGTGGCCGATTACGAAACACGCTTTCTTATTTTCATATTCGTTTCTTCTTTGCTTGTATCTGTCATACATTTATCATGTTAAGTTATGCCTGCTGTATCTTCACCACCTACAAGCAATTTCACCCATGTGAATTAATCTCGACTTACATGTTTGTTTCTTCCGCCTTTTGTCATCTATTGCACCCCCCTTTCACAAGACCTGAATCGTTTCACGATTATGATGCTTGTCCGGAAAGTTATGTATGTATTTTCCAATCTGTCAAGTGTTTTGCGTGCAGAGAAACGATATGATATGATTACGCCAATGAATGCCTTTCCACTCCATTCTATATCTCATATTTAAGCCTTTATATACGAGCTCTGTCCGTGGCGAAACTGAAAGGGCCGCAGAGCGGCAAACAGAAAGCTATGAAGGCAATCAGCGCGCATGGAGAATTCTGGTATAACGGCTTTTGGCCCGGTTCCTGACGTATCAGAATCATGGACTCCCCTGTGCGGGCTGATATCGCATCAACTCGCCAGATATTGACATATTGTTTTTGTTACAAGTATTATTATTATTATTATTATTATTATTATTATTATTATTCAAACCATGCTGCGTTATATTTAATTGGCATAGCCACCCCGAACACCCCGAACTCGACCTCAACCTTGCTACAACTTTCCCCTGTCTCTGGCTAGCAACTCTAAAATCCCAAAATTGCGGTTGCTGGGAATAAGATAATTGAAGTTTTGGTGCTGTGTGTCGCGAGGTGGCGCCTGCTGCGCATGCAATGACTTGAAGAGAAGAAGAAAAAAGCAAGAAGATATTCAACGAATTACTTGGGTTGCCACCTTTCTTTTCTCATGAATTGAGAAACTTTAGCCGGTTGCTGTTGAGACTTAAATAATACCATGGATGCTGGGCTGTTTTTTGGTGTCTTCCAAGTTTGGCTTGCCGCAGCCGCGCGGGTGTAATTTTTTTCTTCAGTGTGCACTTCTGTTTCCCGGGATTGGGACTTTGGAAATTAGATACCTAAATTCACATGGCCTCGCAGGATGAGTGATTGAAGTGGTGAGAAGATGGGGATAAAGATGTGCTTGCTATACTTGATATCAGTTTCTGTATGAGTGGCGATGGTGGAGGTCGGTCGAGGACGGGCAGAGTCACAAGAGGCATGGCCAAGCTGTTTGCCACTGCGGTGAGTTCTCAATAAAAGTAAGAAAGGGGAGGGGGGGGTTTCTAGGCTGAGTTTGGTTGAATTATTGTTGGAGGAGCAATTTGCTTTTTATTTTTATTTCTTGAAGACTTGTTGTTCCTCATTGTTGTCTTTTTTTTAAAGCGGTCGAGACGACCTCGGGAGGCAGCCCAGGTGGCTGCTGGAGTATTTATGATGCAAAGAGGGGAATGGGGTTTGTTTAGGTCCCGCAGCCTGTCCTGACCCTTTTTCTTTAGCATCGAGCAGCTGTATTGATCACAGCTTCTGAAGCTGAGGGCGCCATGCTACACCAGTTGTAGTTGTTCTGGATCATAGCAGTTGGTGCCCAGGGTATCTCGGAACAGGGAGCACGGAGCAAGCTGAGCACTTGGTATGACAAAAAACGGATTGTCTGGACGGGAATAAAACTGGAGCAAAAAGCATGGAAAGATTATCCAGGACGATGATTATCGAGGGATTTGCGCAGGATTATCTTCCGGAGGATATGTCCGCGAGGAGCTTCATCGCCTGTCGAAAGACAGCCCCCCTTAAAATCATGACGACCAGACGTCATGATGTGCTTGTGATTTGCAACGCCATGGCAGATTATCCGATTATGGCGATTAAACTGATGAGTTGGCTGATGGAGACGCGGGAAGAGAGGAGTAATTATTAGTATTATTATCATTGAGTGATGATGAGACTATTGGAGTTGCGGATGGAGAAGAGTGGGTTTGCAACTTTGACGGGCACGGGGAGACGATAGATCGGTGGTCTTTTTTCCCTTTTGAATTTGGACCCTTTAATGTTTAAATATGAATTGCTTGGGGATATGGAACGAAGATGGATATGTCCCAGGGGAATCTGAAGAAGCAGAATCACTTGCTGCTCCGATGCTGATTTAGCAAATTGTGGTACATATTCCGAGTTTGGAGAAGTTTCTTTCTTTTTCGAGCCTCGGAGACAGGAGAAATCCGCCGAAGCTTGGGGAGAAAATACACCAGGATGTCCCTGGCTAGCGGCTAGTGAGGGCATTGCAACATCGATGATATGCAGCAGGCTACTCTGACTTTAATATGGAGTAGTATAAATTTCTCATCCAAGCTAGATCTAGTAGGGCTAGGGTTACCCCGTAATAATCATGCCATGCCATGCCATGTCATGCCAGGGGAGGGGAGGCTTGCAAGGGCAAATGTAGACAAAAGGGGGGAGATCTGATGAATTGGCGGGATGGTTTACAAGAATTGGAAGAAAAGGAGAGTTTCCTAGTTTCCAGATAAACAAATTTGAACCGTGGTTGAACAAACCCAATCTATCAAATTCCGTGCAGCCCAAGTTGCCACAGCCGTATTATTCTGATGATATACGGGATTTTCCCCTGATCTGCCCTGTAAGTCATCCTCACTGCAATTTAGCCTCATCTTTAGTCGTCTCGGCAGAGGCATTAGTATTATCATTTCTTTTTATCATTTCTTTTTTATCGTTATTTCTTGCTTTGCTTCCTGCTTCTTCCTGCAAACTGTGTTTTTCTTTCTGTTTGCTGGTTGAGGAATCCATTCTTGTTTCATCATCATCATCTTCATCATCACTGAAGGTTAGTCGATTCGTCTCCATCTTAATCGCGGATAGTGTGGACTCTTGGACTCTTTTCTCCGATCGCGGTCCCAACTTCTGCCTCCATATAATAATAATTCATTCCTATTAATTCCCCGAATCCCCGTGCGCCTTGTACTCCCTCACCCTCTTCCCCCTTTGTCTCTGTTTCTATCTATATTTCTCGATCTCTCTGCTAACTGGCCCATTTGTTCCTAGATACTCCCAAGGTTACTCGTTGTGCCACCACGTATTTTAAATCTCCTAACTTCCCACGTTGCCCGCGTCCTCACTCGCTCCGAGTCGCTCGCTCCTATCTGATCATCTATCCGTGGTTCTCGGCTGTTTTGGCTTTGATCTCCCTCCTGATCCTCGCCGTCTGGTTCGTCGATTCGCACCTCGTGGATCCGGTGTGTGCTGCGCGGTGGAGGCTTGTTCCTGGAGCCTTTTTTTTCTGGAGCCCGCATATGGAGTACGAAACTCAATCAGGATCATTATAATATTCGTCAGTCGCGGGGGAACAGCTCTCCCTCTTTCTCTTTTCTTTCTTTCTTTTACACTCTGTGAATCCCTCCTACGAGTGCCCAACTGCGAATTTAGCTGGGGAGTTCTTCTTTACAATTGCTTCCACCTTCCTGCTGCATGTCGCATAGTTTGGTTGCACGGCCCCGGGACATGACGAATTCCCCGATCCTCAAATAGCGGTCAGCATCGAAGACGTCGGAAAGAAAAAAAGAAGCAAGGAAAGGAACACTGCGGATTTCATTCGTTCTGGAAAAGCCGTCGCTTTTCTTACCCATTTTCCAGGAAAAGCAAACGGAAAGGTTTCGGCTATTAGCAGGACGATTTGATTGAAAAAAGAAAATTAACAACCCGACCTTGAGAAAACGAGGGGGAGGATGTCCCAGCACCAACCGCGCGGGTTGGTTCCTCAACGGATATCCAGTATCTCGTCCTCGTCAAACGAATCGCTCTCCCGCCAATCACCAATGAGATCCCCCTTGTCTGGCCTCGATAGCATCCTCGCAGAGCACGCCCTGAAATCCCCGAGATATACTGCAAACAATAACATCATCGTCGACCCGGAATTTCGAAAGAAGTTCGAGAAGACAGTGAGGTCTTCAAGGCAACTCGAAGCATCATCATCATCATCATCATTTTCTAGCCGAGGAAGCGGAAGAAGACCTACTGCTGCGAATGGGAGTTTGGGCGCTGGAGTCGCGGAGACCGGCACTATATCGCATAGAGAATTGCGCCCACGCGCTTCCTCACCACTTTTGGGCCAACGTTATCAGAACCAGGAACACGAACCCCTCCCATCATTTGATGCAAAGGTGAATCCAGTCCTGCGTCCATCTGAGTCATCGGCGACCCTTCGCTCATCTCGCAACCCCTTGACATCACCTTCGGCCGTTTCACAGCAGGCGCAGGCGCAGAAGCACAAGCGCACGCAAAAGCAGGCACCGGCATCTACGTCCACCAGGGATCTGGCGTTGAGAAACATCGACTATCCACCCACCTCACCAACTGGTTCCAATTTGCCAACCGACCTTGAACCCTTGCAGCCGTACCTGCAAGATCAGCAGAAGAAATCGTCAAAACCCAAGCATCGCCCGCCTATGATCGATCTGTCCAAACTATTTCCCAAACCCAGCGAGCCCGCCGTTCATCCTGCCGTCCCACTATTGTCTCCACACCGCATGACAATGTCTCCGTCACCAGTTTCTTTGCGATCAGACGCGTCCTCATTTGGTTCGCAGCAACGTAAATTTGGCAGTTTATCGTATACCGCAAATAAATTGACCAAGGCGCCAAGTAGCAAGGAGTTGTCGGCACTTCGCAAACATTATCAGCAAAAGCAGCAGTATTCTCAGTCCGCAACTCAGCTTCCGCCGCCGGAACAAGCTCAGAGTTCCTATCAGCAGCAGAAGCAGCAGCAGAGGCTGCAAGGCGAGCAGCAGGAGAAGGAGGAATATTATAAGCGCAAGAAGCGGGAGAAGCAGCAACGGGAAGAAGAGTATAGGCGTATACAGCAGCAGGAACGGGAGGAGCAATACCTTCGTCAGGAACAAGAGCGAAAGGAGAAGGAGGAAGAACAGAGGCGGCAGCGGGAGCTGGAACAGGAGGCTCAACGTCAGAAGCAGGGGCAGAGATTACGGGAGCAGAAACGACGGAATGAATTGCAACAGCAGCAGCAACAACAGCGGTTAAAGGAATTACAATCGCAGCGTTACCTGTTCCCATTCCAAGAGAAGCGCAACACGTTCCGGAGAAAAGCACCCGTGGAGTGGTTTGATGGGCCGGAGGGACAAATTAGTAGCGATGAAGAGGATGATGAGAAGGTCACCCCGTACAGCGCCCATCCGACACCTCCTCTACGGCAGCCTAACACTCGCGAATCCTCCTATTCTCGCGAAAGCAGTGTGCGGTCTAGCGTGAATTCGCATGCCGCCAGCGGTCTTTCAAAGGCTTCTAGCCGAACAGTGCTACTGTCACCCGGCCCTGAATCTGCGAAGAAACTCACGCCCGACTTCCAAAGTAGTCAAAGCCCCATTAGCCCTGCAAATGGCAGGCTTCAACCTTCTCTTCATGATTGGGACATTGGGAGTGCTGGCGGCCATAGTGTATCATCACCGGGTCCCGCCTCCGCTATTCTGTCTAGGAAGAGCAGCAGGACCACCTTGAATAAATCTGACCTCAACGAGGCTAGCGTGCTCTGTCTTTCTTCGTCAGAAGATGAAGCTGAGGAGGAAGAAATGGTGGAAGTAAAGAAGCCAGTTCAGAAACGCGTCATACGCGATAGTATCGCTACCTTTGACGAAGGGGGGTCTGAGATCTTCACTGCAAAAGCCATCGCTGCATCTCGAGGGCCCTCTGTCACCAAAATCCGAAATACAGCCCTGCCGCCCCTTCGTACCTCAAGACCAAAGGAGAGGCTGCACACAGCTCTGTCTCGCGAGCCCTCAACTTCATCTAGCATGAGATCCTCAAACTATCGTCCGTCGTCTGGGATCCCCACAATATCTGAACCGGAGAGCCCCCCTCCGCTCCCCTCTTCCTCATCCACCACCAACGCTCCAACCTTTGACTTCCAACTACCCACCTCACGCCAGCGGAGAAACGACTACCAGTCGGCCCCCGCTACAAACCGCCGCAGCCGTGTCATAGCCGTGACCAGACAAGAAGAAAGGTTCCTCGAACTTATAAGACAACAACAAGGCAATGTCCCCGGTGAAGACGCACCCACAACCTCAAATGAATCCAGAACCCCAATCCCTTTCACCGACCTGCCTAAAAAGCCTTCCAACCCCGATCAGCAACCAAACAGTACCCCCGCCGGCAACCCCGACACATCCTTCCTAGCCCTAAGCCCCGGGCTTCCCCCACCCCACAGCAAGACCCATCCGGTCAACTACCCCGTTGCAACTGATCCCTCCACCAACGAAACCGACAGCCATAGCTCTCACTCCCACCACGCTCTCTCCGTATCGGACTGCGGCGGTGACCACAACTCCAACCCTTCTCCACGTGTCAGCCTGGTACACTCGGATACCATCCCCTCACCCTCGCCCTCGGCGAGCTGGGCGTCACCGCGTACACCAACACATTCACAGTATAACCAGCATCACCGTTTCGGCGGGTTAGGGAGCGGGAGTGGTAGCGGTAACGGTAGTAGTGCCGGTTCACAACCACAGTCACGCAACGGCAACCATAACCATCATAAGCTAGCAATCATGCACGCGCACCCGCTCTCCTCGTACCCGCCAACCTCGGCTTTGCCATCGTTGCCACCGTCAACATCGCCGCCGTTGTCACCCGGTGCGTCCGGGGAGTCCAAGCGGCATTCGCGGTCGCGGACTGATAGCAGTAGTGCGATGGTGTTTGGCGATGGGACGGAGGAGAGTAAGGGTGTCGCGGATGGTAGTGCCGGCGCTGGCGCTGGTCCTGGGGGTGACTTGCCAATTTGGGGACTTGGGTGGGGGACTGAGACGCCTGGATTGGCGGTTGTGCATTGATAGGAATATCTATGCTTATATATCAGTGGATGTACGAGATGTTGTTGTGATTGCGTGTTGAGCCGAGTGGACTGTTGCACAACACGGAGGTTGTTCAAGATGCAACCATAGGAAAGGACACATATTGGTTCGTTCGAATTTTGGCTACATCTCGTATCTCTATCTCTTTCAGGAGAGAACCTTTGGTTGGTATATATAACCGTCTCTTTGTCAGATTGCTTCCTATTCCTATTTACATTCCTACCCCCCTATTAATTGCCCTTCGCGCATTATTTTCCATACCAAGCAACATTGTTTACAAGGCCTGTTGACTTTGTCTCTTTTCCGTGGTTCCCGTTTTAGCTTTGCGCCATTTCCCTAGCACCTTTTGCCCTATGAATACGTTTATACACTGATATACAGTGATACATACCTATATACCAACGACGACATCACGTTTTCCTTATCTATTACATATACGCACTGCTTCCCATCACTATTCATTCCCTTTATTCTGTTGTAATAATAAGAGAGACTTCCCTTCCTTTGCTATTCCGTTCCCTTTACATCTATGTTATTGAAGGATTTGAGATCTGAGATATCAATTCATATAAGTCCATGTAATATTATTTAAGTCTATCTATATGCTTGCTTAGGCTTTTAGTCTTTTTATTCATCTCCGCAAGATAATTAGTAAGTCACGCCTACGCTCTATATTTGGAAACCTATCGATTTCTATAAAAATCCGAGATCCCTCCACTTCTTTCAAGATCCTGTTTCGACCAATTCTTTAGAGGTAGCTTCTGCAGGGAACCTTGGGAGTAGGGTACGCCCTTGGCGGCAACGGTTTCAAAAGCCGCTCACCATTTCTCAACATCAAAAATGACAAACTACGAGAGTAGCCAATGCTTGCGACCAAAGCACAGGGGAAGGGCCAACAAAAAGGCTTCTTCTATACAAATGCGTTTCTTAACTCCGTTACCCCGCCCCTCTTTGCTTACCCGGCCACGCCGTTCTCGTCGAGAATTGCCCCTACTGCCTCTCGGTCTACTACTGTCTCGTCGGTGGACAACTCATGACACAGCAGCACAAAACCAGGCAATTGAAGAACAGACCCTACCATTCTACCATCGAAAACACTACTACCCAGTCAAGATTGGCCAGGTATTCAACAATCGATATAGAATCATTGCGAAACTTGGCTATGGCGCTTACTCGACAGTTTGGCTTGCGTGGGATGAGAGGTTTATCTTTTTTCTTTTTTTCATTTTCCCTCTTTCACCCTTCTACTTTCTAATTATTCCGGTTTTCACTATATAGCTAATATCGAAATACAGAAACCAAAAATATGTCTCTCTAAAGGTTTCCATACAAACTGATAAGTCGGGGGCTTCCCCCGTCCTTAATGAGGTTTGCATGCTGCGGCGTTTGAAGCAGTGCGCAGAGAAAGATCACCCTGGATTAGGCTTTACGCGTCTTGCAGATGATATCTTTGAGATCGATGGAGTCTCTGGTGGTGGAGGTCGTCACTACTGTATCGCATCGAAGCCGCAAGGAAACAGCGTGCGGACGTTGCAGGAGACGTTTCCTGATGCAAAGCTACCAAAGCTCCTGGTGAAATCGCTCATACACCGCCTGTTCTTCGCGGTGAACTGGCTGCATGCGAGCTGTGGGGTTGTGCATACTGGTATAAACCTATTTTATTTTCGTCTTCTCCCTTCTAAGTTGATTATTGCAGGGTCTCGTGGCTATCTAGGTACATGTACTTACTATAATTACACGATCGAGCAGATATCTCACCCCAGAACGTCTTGATGGAGATTGACGATAGTAGCAGTCTCGAAGATGTCGAGGAGCAAGAAGCACGGGACCCAAGCGTCCCCGTACTCATTGGTGATGATGGCGATAATCCTACGACTGTCGTCTACAAATCTCAACCTTCTAGGTTGAGGCTGTCCGGTCACCCTATTCTTACAGATTTTGGCCATATGCGATTAGTCGAGGGACGCGTGAATCAGGACTGGTGGATGTCTGATCTATATCGCGCTCCCGAAGTGCTCTTGCAGCTGCCCTGGGGTTTTGCTGTTGATATATGGTCGATTGGCGTTATGGTGAGTTTTTTCCCCCTCAAACTGGGGAAAGATCTTTTTGGCTCAAGGTTTTTATGTTACGTTTTATAGACTCTCGAGCTTATGGAGGGCAAAAACCTCTTTGATCCCGTAGATCGCGTCCACGGCCAGTACGTCCTTCCGCTGGCTCTGGCGCAGTATATTGGGTATCTTGGTCTTCCGCCGCTGGATATTATTCGGCGGAGTCCGGTTTTTATGACGTACTTTGACAAAGAGGGTGAGTATTTGCTGAGATACTGGATTCTTATCCCTTTTTCAGGTCGTTACAGATTTGCCTTCTCTTTCAACAACACGAACCCGCTACTTACCATGGCTGGTTGATAGGAAATTGGATATATGATGAGCTACCTATACCGAAAACTTCATTAGAGGACTTTGTCACGACGATCCCGCCGGGAGAAGAGAAAGATCAGTTTCTCCGGTTTATACGGAAGATATTGACGTGGGATCCAAAAGCGAGGGCGACGTCGAACGAGATTATACCGGACGAATGGCTCATGAGGCCCATTGAAGGGGTGGTGTGACAGAAACTGGGAGGGCATGTTTCTGGCATAGTCTACTCTTGAAATAGATGCCGTATAAATGGACTCTGTTATTGGTAGCTGGGTGACTTGAGGTGGTGTTTGCATAGTATACACTGTTGAGTAAATTAAGCTTTGGATGTTTGCAAGTGGGCGGTGGTTGCTTTTATCAATTCTAGTAATTTTGAGCAACTGATGCTATTGAAACAGGGTGTTCAAATAGTAACAAGACGAACATGTTCAACAGAGCCTGAATAGATGCCGTGTCATATTATATAAAGAAGTTGATCCTGGCACGAGTTTCAAGATATGACGGAAGAAACGGGGCTAGATTGGCGGGTCCACCACCAACCTTGATGGTCTTTGTGGCTGGATGAAATGACAGCCGTAGTGCCAGTCGTGAAACTGATCAGGAGTGTTTGGAGGGTCGCGGCGTTGAAACCTGGGAGGGGTTCTATCTCCGCGGTTTGTTGCTTGCTTGTATCTGATTAGCGAAAGGGAATAGGCATGGCACAATGGCAGCGGTTAGGATCCAAGTTCCAAGGGGCCAAGAAGAAGCCAGGTAAATACCAAGGAGGTTGGGTTGGGTTGGGTTGGGTTTAGGTAGGGATAGGATAGCTTATTGTTGTTAGCATTACTTACTGCTGGCAGCTGACAGGAAACCGGTGTCAAGAAAAGATGGCTTGCCGCTGCTAAACCTTGTGGATGGATTGAGGAAGAGATAGATCCCTACTCTCTCATGTCTTTGCATCTCCCATCATCCATCTCTTACTCTCTACGTCGTGTGACCTTATGCTCTCTATCCTCACTGCTATTTACTACTACTTATATTCACATTCCTTACTACTTCTTATCCTGCTACAGACCAACTATTGTTACCGTCACTGCTACCAACTATCCAACTGCTAATTAACCTTCTCCCCCTTTGTTTGGCCACAAAGAAAACTCAATACAACCGCGGAGGTGCACCCTACAGAATACGACAGACGGATTGGCCGCATAGCTACTGATGCCCGTGCCTGACGAGCCCCCAACAGCTGCAGCACCGGAAGCCTAACATCCATCCATCCTCTCAATCCTGTCCTCCTCGATCTGCTTGTTTGCTTTTTCTGCAGCAAGAAAAAGCTGAACAGCTCACACCCGTCAATATTCCTGTTTTACGCCCTCTCCAACCGCCGCCAGCCCTTTTACCAATTTTTGCTCCAGGTTCTCGCGTCTCTCTCTCCCTCTTCCTCGCCTTTTTGCGAAATACTATTATTTAACAACTTCACTTGCGACCGCAACCTGGATGGAACCGATTTGAGCATTGATAGCGCCAGCACGAACCTCACATATACACGGCAGACACGCTCCTTTTATAAAGTCGTCACAATGGGGAGGAATTCAAAGGCGGCGACTGTGTGGATGGGGATACCTGTCAGATATATCTCGTTGGTTTTGGTATGGACAGAGCTCCCCCAAAATCTGTTTTATAAATATTCTTTTTCGCGCTTTGCTGACCAGTGGTCTCTTTTCACACGCGCAGTTGGCAGTTCAATATACCACTTTCACATTAGTATGACATATTTGACGTTTTCCTTAACCCTACATGTCTTCAATTTGTCACGCGACAAAGTTCCATGACCCATGGAATATGTTACTTGGTGGAACTTAACTAACCTGCGTTCTCCACGCGGTTTCTCTTAACCCATAGCTCCTCCATTACTCTAGAGTAATGGCCGTCGTCGGCGGCCGGCGCTACATTACATCCACTGCCGTCTTTCTCAACGAAGTCATAAAATTGGCAGTCTGCCTGACTGTCGCATTATACGAGGTGTCCAAAACCGCTCCCCCTTCAATGCCCGCGACCTCGCTCTTTACCAACCTTTCCGCGGTCGTGTTTACCGGTGATAGCTGGAAGCTGGCCATTCCAGCTGGATTGTATACCTTGTCAAACTCTCTGCAGTATGTCGGGCTTTCCAACCTCGAGGCCGCCACCTTTCAGGTTACATACCAGTTGAAGCTGGCAACAGCGGCGATCTTTGGCGCCGCGCTGCTCAGAAGGAGCCTATCCTTTGGAAAATGGATGGCGCTGGTCCTTTTGCTGGCTGGCGTGTTTATAATACAACTCTCACCTGCCGACCCCAATGACATTGAGGGTCATCGCGCACACGTTCATTTCCCCCGTTCGCTGGAGGAATGGCAGGACCTTGGTGCCTCTACCGGCAGGAACCTGAACTTGCACAAGCGCTCTGCGACATATGAAGGCATTGAGGAAGATTTGATGCTGGGTCACCCGCATATGAACGGAAACATTGGTTTGCTAGCTACCGTCGGCGCATGCATCGCATCTGGCCTAGCGGGAATATCCTTCGAAAAGGTATTCAAAGACAGCGCTACGTCTACGACCTCAGTATGGATTCGCAACGTGCAGATGGCAGTCTATTCCATTTTCCCGTCCTTGTTTATCGGGGTCGTATTCCTGGATGGCGAAAAGATTGCGCGTGCGGGTTTTTTTGAAGGGTACAACTGGGTCGTGTGGCTGGTTATTGGCATCCAGGCACTAGGTGGGATCGCGACGTCGTTTTGCATTTCACGCACAGAGCATGGGTTGAGGAACTATGCGACGGGGATTAGCATTGTGCTTAGCTCCGTGGGAGCTACATGGGCTTTTGATTTTAAGGCTGGGGGAAACGTGAGTATTCCCTTACCATAATTGCCCCTGAATTTTGTTTCCCGCTTTTGCTACCACTCTCTATGTATTCTCTTGAAACTAAGCCACGCAACAACAGTTCATCCTCGGTACCGCCCTCGTTCTCGCCGCCACATACATCTATACGCAACTCCCCCATCCGGCCTATCCCCAGGGAAAAGGCAACCGGCCCCCACCCATCCGCATCAACAATTTCGAAAAGCTCAATGGCAACAGCAGCAGCGCCTCATCGGCATCCGCAGCAGACGATGAGAGAACTGCTACCAGTGGTGCTTTACTGTCCCCGCCCAACGACTTTTCTATTAAACTCCCTACTACGCCAATGTTGTCTGAATCTGCGGCTTTGACGACTTCAAGACCCGGTTCGCCTAATCATTCGAGACATAAGGGACCGTATTTTGCACAGAGGGCC
Source organism: Helicocarpus griseus UAMH5409 (assembly GCA_002573585.1). NCBI lineage: Eukaryota > Fungi > Ascomycota > Eurotiomycetes > Onygenales > Ajellomycetaceae > Helicocarpus > Helicocarpus griseus. The sequence goes on from PDNB01000214.1 coordinate 25,009, forward strand.
GGCTGAGTTGAGATACGTTTTTGGGGGGTTCAAGCCGGTTACAATTGTATTATATGAAGTTTTTGGTGAGTGAAGAAGGCGGAGGTGTGGTTTAGAGGAGAACGTTTATGAGACTATAAATTTGTGAAAACTTTTATGTCTTTATGGCTTCTTCAAGTTGCCGTCTGATGTTAAAATCGCAGAGGAGGGGTGGGAAGGTGTTTATAGTGTTTGCGCCCTGTTTTTTCCTTTCATTCAACCTCATGTTTCCATTCTGTGATACCAGAAGGTGACAATATGTCGCTGATTTGTGCGTGGCTAGGATATCTTGCCCATTTTTGCCTGGCTTGCTTTAGGAAAACATCTGTGTGATCTTTTATTTTGGCGATTGGCGATGGATTCCTCTATTTTTCCGTTTCTTCTATGTCTTATTACTTACTCTACTTTCTCAGCGGTTTGTTTCAGAGTGCAATCCCATTTTTTTTGCCTTATCTATTATTGTCATTATATGGCAATAATTCTCTTGTTTCTGCTGTGGTCGGAAGATATAGACACGGACGACATGGTGATGAGCGGGTATAAGGGTTTAACGATACTACTGGCGGTTCGATGAACCTGCTATTTGATTGCGTTTTGTCAATCAATGGCAGTCTTCTCGCCTTTCTGTTTGTTATTTCTATACTCTTTTATTTTAACTGGTTTGCCCTTGGGGCTGAGTTACGGTTTTGGTACGTTTGTCCACCTTTGATACCCCCTGGTTTTCTTTTTGAGTTCTAGTATTTGTCACGGATATTGGGGCCCTGGGCCCGAAGGATCGATCCTTTTTGGCCCAGCGGTTTAATTTTCCCACAGTATTTTGCGCTCAGGTATAAGCTACTAGGTTCAAGTTCTCTCTGGCCTTTTTCTTACGCTGATTACCCAGTTTGCTATTCAGTTTCCCCCAACTTATCTTACTACTGCTTGCCGAGACATTGGACGTTTATGGGGTCTTTCCAAGCGTTGACCTTGGGGAATCCGCGCAACCCTCCTTGCTTGCCCGATATGGATAGGATAGGGGGCGGAGTCATGTGATTTGGAGCCTTCCTTTCCGCCCAACTTTATTTCAACATCGCACTTCCGCCTTTCGTTTTCATTTGAACGACGTGTCATGGTGAAACTTTTCTTTCATCGTATGTTCCCCATTTTCCAAAATGGTGATGATGGAAGGCGTCGTTTGAAGAGGACTTGGCCTCTCTGATCGCGTTTCACGCTTGGGCTCTCTTGGTTCACTCACTACTAGTACTGCTGGTATCTTGTAGATACTCTTTTATCTATCCCGGCCCATATTTTTGCCCAGATTGTCTGAAAGAAGATAGCACGTACATCTTTTTCAATGTTCTGTTACTCTCGACATTGAAATCTACCAATCGCCAACCAAGGGTTGATTCGAGCCAACGCAACTATTCTGTTTGTTGCGTAGAAAACAGTTCTGTAACCCATCAAACAATGGACCGCGACACAACCAACTTCCGGCGCCTCCTCAGCACTTTCAAAAGTCCCACTGTCTCTTCTTCTTCTCCCTCCAAATCATCTTCTTCCATTTCCCCTCCTTCCCTCCCAACTGCACCATCCTTCAAACCATTCACACTTCCGATGCCAAACCCGAGATTGAAAAGGCAACAAGCTCAGTCGACGGCAGCCAGTAGCAGCGCCTCCTCCGCTGCAATTGTTTCTAGAGCTCCGACGAGGCGTGCTCTGCCGCGGTCTTTAGGGTTCTCGAGTGCCCGGGAGCTGGGTTTGCATGATCGTATTCAGGAGTTGGAACGGGAGCAGGAGCTGCCGTTGGATGCATTTGGTTTGATACCCCCAAATCTCTATTTTTTTTTGCTTTATATGCGATGCGGAGCTAAAACTCACTATTCTGGTTTGCTGAAGATCGCGAGATATTAGCTCAGTTAGAGGGCGAAAAGGAACAGGATGATACCGAAGCTTATGGGCAGAAAGGCGATGAACCGACGAATACATATGGATCTACGCTGAAGTCAGCGTCTCAAAATAACTCGAGGTTTTTTAAAAGCTGTATGGAGTTTCTTCTTTCGTATTACTGCTTTGCAAAGCACCTGTGCTTTTACTTTTAGTACTGACAGTCCAGCTGCTACTGTTGTGGCTACTCCTGTTCGCGGACATGCTTCTAGATCTTCCGAAATTGGTACTATTTCCAGTCCATCACTTGCGGTCAAGGCCCGGAAAAGAGCACCACCTCTCTTCTCCAGGGACGATACTTACGATGATAAACGCGATGACCAATCTCCATTCTCTCCTCAGACTATCTCCTCCCCAGACCCCCAGACCCTGGTCGCCCTTTCAGCTTCGCCCCTCAAGTCTTGTGGGATTCAGCTGGAACATGCCCCACCCATAATACAAGGGATCCGACTTGTATCTACACGTGAGCTCCCAGACCGTTGTCGGTCTGTTTTCCCTTTCCCTGTTTTCAATGCTATTCAGTCCAAATGCTTTCGTCCCATCTATCATGGAGACCAGAACTTTGTCCTCTCGGCCCCAACCGGAAGTGGGAAGACCGCAGTAATGGAGCTAGCAATCTGCCGTCTTGTCACGAATTTTAAGGATTCCCGGTTCAAAGTTGTATATCAGGCACCAACCAAATCTCTATGCTCGGAGCGGTTCCGTGACTGGAAAAACAAATTCTCATCCCTGGACCTCCAGTGTGCGGAACTTACTGGTGACACTGACCATGCTCAGTTGCGCAACGTTCAGAATGCGAGCATCATCATCACAACCCCCGAGAAATGGGACAGCATGACCCGCAAATGGAAGGACCATATCAGACTAATGCAACTTGTTAAGCTGTTTCTGATCGATGAAGTACATATTTTGAAAGAGTCTAGGGGAGCCACGCTAGAGGCTGTTGTATCTAGAATGAAATCTGTGGACTCAAATGTCCGATTTGTCGCGCTCAGTGCAACGGTCCCAAACTCGGAGGACATTGCGGCCTGGCTGGGTAAGGACCCGACTAACCAGCATCTCCCTGCTCACCGGGAGAGGTTTGGCGAAGATTTTAGGCCGGTCAAATTGCAGAAGTTTGTGTACGGGTACCAAGGCAATGGCAATGACTTTGCTTTTGATAAATTATGTGAAGCGAGGTAAGTGACCACGCCAATCTCCGTTTTGCGGGACTTTCTCTGATTTGACTTATGCAGGCTTCCTGAGGTCATTGAGAAACATTCACAGAAAAAGCCGATCATGATATTTTGCTGTACTCGCAATTCTTCGATTGCGACTTCGAAATTTTTGGCTAAGCTGTGGACTTCCACCAATCCGCCTAATCGTTTATGGGGTGGTCCAACCAAGCATATCAATGTTCAAAATCCTGAGCTGAGAGGTTAGTACGCGTTTTCTTCCTTTCATTTCCTTTTCATTTTCACTCTTGGGAGACTGGCAGACATTTTAACGATCACAAGTAACCATTTCATCCGGTGTTGCATTCCATCATGCTGGCCTTGACGCCGATGACCGACATGCTGTCGAACGTGGATTTCTCTCTGGGCAAATTAACGTGATCTGCTGTACTTCGACATTGGCTGTCGGGGTAAACCTCCCATGTCACCTTGTAATTATCAAGAATACAGTTTCGTGGCAAGACACCTGCTGCAAGGAATATGCGGATCTTGAAATGATGCAGATGCTCGGACGGGCAGGAAGGCCGCAGTTCGACGATAGCGCTGTAGCTGTCATTCTAACGAGGAAAGAAAGGGTGGACCACTATGAGAAACTTGTTTCGGGAACCGAGTCCCTTGAAAGCTGCCTACATCTAAATCTGATTGACCACCTGAATGCTGAAATTGGCCTTGGAACTGTCACGAACGTTGAGTCTGCTACAAAATGGCTAGCGGGGACGTTTTTCTTCGTTCGTCTGCGGAAGAACCCTGCTCATTACAAACTGAAAGAGGGTGCGAATAGGGAAGATGAGGAAGAGATGCTGAAGGAGACCTGCGAAGAGAATATCAAGCGTCTCCAGGAGTGCTCGCTGATTACGTCTGAGGAGCCGCTGAGATCAACGGACTTTGGGGATGCAATGGCGCGGTATTACATCAAATTTGAAACTATGAGGCTGTTTTTATCCTTGCCGCCCAAGGCAAAGATGTCTGAAATTGTAAGTGTCACTATAGCCATGTACTCTTTGTCCCGCCTGGCGAGAGTCTGACATTGCTGGTATAGCTCTCTGTCATCGCGCAGGCCGACGAGTTCCGAGAGATCCGATTAAAAGCTGGCGAGAAATCGCTTTACAAAGAGCTCAACAAGGGAAACGGAATCAAATTTCCCATCAAAATTGACATTGCCCTTCCAGCGCATAAAATATCCCTACTTATCCAATCTGAACTGGGCGCCGTTGATATCCCCACCGGTGACCAGTATCAAAAGCATAAAATGTCCTTCCAGCAGGATAAAGGTCTGGTATTTTCGCACGCAAACCGGCTGATCAGATGCATAATTGACTGCCAAATTGCGCTTCAAGACTCGGTGAGCACTAGACACGCTCTTGAACTGGCTCGAGGAATTGGCGCAAGGGTTTGGGACAATTCTCCGCTGCAGATGAAACAGATTGAACAGATCGGCATTGTAGCTGTGAGAAAGCTCGCGAGTGCTGGTATTAATAGCGTTGAAGCGCTCGAGGCGACGGAGCCACATCGGATTGATATGCTATTGAGCAAGAATCCGCCATTTGGTTCGAAGATTTTGGCGAGGGTGGCGGAGTTTCCCAGGCCTAGAGTTTCTGTGAAGTTGGTGCAAAAGGTGAGGACATCATAGCATTTTCTGTTATTGAGGTATATGCTGACAGTTGAGGGGAAGGATATCAAACACGGAAAGTCAGTCCGGGTGGGCTTCAAAGCCGAAATTGGGTTTATCAACGAAAAGCTGCCGTCCTTCTTCCGTAAAAAGCCTGTGTATATCTGCTTTCTCGCGGAGACATCGGACGGCAGGATGATTGATTTTAGGCGTATGAGGTAAGTTCGCGGATCCCGTGTGAAGAGGTTTAATCTCGTTTGTATCTAACGAAATACGTAGTGCAAACAAACTGCAGAATGGCCATGATATTCTGCTTAGCGCTGAATTAACTGAGGTCTATCAATATATATCATGCTATATAATGTGTGATGACATTGGTATGGCAGTAACCTAATTTCTGTCACAGCTTTGACTCTTTACTGATGTCTTCTAGCTGGAACAATGCGTCAAGCAGAACTTAGACATGATATTCCGGCTTCGAGCTTTCCAGCAAAACGCCCGGAGGCCCCTGACAATCGAAGCACAACGAAGCCTGTCACGCATACTTCAACTAGACGCAGCAACGATACTCCCAAAAAGAAGGCCACATCACGTAAGGATGTTGATGAGTTTGAAGATGACTGTCTTGACGATGTGGATCTCGTTGCTGCAGGTATGCTTCATATTATCACTCCAATGTTGCGTTCGCATTCTGACCGCTTGGTATATAGCTGAGGACATGGGATATTATTCTCTCGAGGAATCTGACAAGAATGACGATCGACTGCGAACAGAATTAGTTTCGAACCGAAAATCTACGCCAAATAAGGGGGTCAAGGACTTACACGCGAACAAGCCGGAGGAGCCAGTTCGACTCGAAAATGGGAACTGGGCCTGTAATCATAGATGTAAGGATAAAACTAGGTGCGTTTTTTCCACTATTTACCCCACCGCAGACGCCTTCTGATATATGCGCTAGTTGCAAACATTTGTGTTGTCGGGATGGAACCGATCGTCCACCAAAAGCGAGTAAAAAACAGGAGGCAGCATCTAATACTCAAACGAAGACAAACGCGACTCCAAAACATTCCCGCAGCTTATCTGAGTGGACAAAAACTCAGCAGCCTTCATATAAGCAACAGAAAAAAGGCATTGAAGTTGTTGACCTGTGCGGAAATGATGAGACAAGCTCCAAAGCTGCTACAAGTGCCACTACCACTCGCCCCAAAAAGGTCGAGAGCCCTCATAAACAGAGTCGTATTGAGGAAAGCATTTGGAAGACGGGATTAAACAAAAAGCCAGCGACTACAACATCATACTCGTTTCCAAGCAGGAGCGAGAGCCCATTGGATTTTTCGTTCCTCGACGACCAGGGATTGGAGGGACCAGAAGCGTCCCCTGAGAAAAAGGAATCTTCCAGCGACTACGGAAATTTGTGGATTGATGATCTTCCGTCACCTAATACATTATTGCGCAATTCTCTTTCCAGGGCGAAGCACAAGGGCACGAATTTTGAAATTTTCGAAGATGGAGAGGACGACGACGTTCAATTCCAGCGGCTGGATGATGGCAGCGGTAACCCTGGAGGTGACGGCACCGTTTCGCCAATGGACAAGCCATACTTCTCATATAATAGAGATAGTACTATTAACGAACCCGCCTCAAGCACCGCAAAGGGCTCAGCAACAAGTGATTCCATCCTCTCATCCTCAGTTGTGAAGCCAGCATCTGGGACGGAAACAACCAGCCCATCAACCGGAACCTCTTACACGGCCAGCGCTACTCAGTTGTTCCCTTTCCATGACTCCAATTCTATTGTCAATGATGATGATGGCGAGAACGATCAGTATGCCAGCGATTCGATCTTTATCAACAATCAGAACTTCTTAAATAATGACGAGAATAAGGTTTCTCACCGCTCAAAGCGTCCCAATAGCGGTTATTTGCATGCGTCGTCAATGGACAAGTTTGATGCCGAAAATGCTATCACGAATAAAAGGCGCAAGTACAATTGTGTTGCGGAAAGTGAGCGGGCTCTTATGGTGTCACCCCCTCCTCCTCCTACCACCACTAGTGACTTTGACGATTTCCGTGCTATTGCTTCCGGGTCAACTGTTGTGAGTGGAGAGGAAAACCAGCGGCTGGAAAAGGAAAATGAGCAGGCGGGCTGGGAAGGAATTGATGCGGCATTGTTGGAAGACTTTAAGGACTTTGTCGAGTTCTTCTGAGTACGGGAGGAGTGGGGTGGGGGGATTGTGATAGAAAAATTTCAACTACTATGAAGGGGGACTGAAAAAGGAATGTGGAGGCTTAGGGGATAATTTGTGTGCTCATCGTGTGGGATAAGTAGTAATGTTGCGTTCTCTTCGCTGATTTACGATATGACGATATGGCACGACATGATATGATATGATAGTTCTGAGGAGAGGGGGTTGTATTTATACTATATATAGTTTTCTTATATTTCGACGTATCGTTGCTTGTTCCACAAATGATATAACCGTATTTCATCTTAGATTGCGTGCTTCGCAATATGATTCCGAAGACCTTATACCTCCGTCGCTTTTTATTTCAATTTCATTTCCGTCCCATCCCCATCCCCTAAGCAAAGGTATTGAAATTTTGAAACTATTCAGACTGAGTCTCTCCAATAAATTCCTTTCTAGCAGCGCATTAGTAGAAGCATAGAGCTTTAATTCCACACCCCATGCCCCTGGTGGAAGGGAGAGACAGCAAACAATTGCTAGAAAGGACCGGGTGGCACATCTTTGAAACTTCACCTATAAATCCTTTATGAATTTCCACACAAGGAGCGCACAGGAGAATCCCTGTGGCTGGACTAAAACATAAGATAAAGTTTGAGATATTAGTGCTGCACAATGTTGATAAGTGTTAATATTAAATCTCAACATCTTAACACATGAGAACGTTGGCAAGGAATCTGCCACTGGTTTCTGAGAAAGAAAAGTGATACCTTATTGGAAAGGCACAGAAATAACATATAATGATGTAGCATGACAAGCAAAGAGGCACTTTGTACGCTGGCTTTATATGCTAGATCATTGAAAAGAAGCAAGCGTTCTTTATGAGGCCCAAGAGGTCTCTGTAAAAGCAAAATGAGGAAAGCATGCTTTAATCGATAGTTTCTAGTTCCCAAGTGAATATTCTTCCTTCTCTAGTGTTCCATTCTCTTCTCTTCTTTCATCCCTTTTCTTCTGTTGTCTTCAAAGACAATTTTTCCTCATATGTTGAGCCCAAGCCCACTCCTTCTGAGCCATTGGAATTTGACAGGTGTCTCTCGTACAGACCAGTTGACACTTGATGGGATAGCAACATCATATGCAAATAAGATATCAGCGAAGCAAATATAATTAAGCAGCAGCTCTTTGCTAGGTATAATTTCCATTACTTTTTTCTGTGAAGTACCTGACAAGTTTCTCATGTGATGCCCCTTGGATAGTAAATAAGGAGTGTTGTCCTGTTAACACAACCAGCGCACACAGGCTTCAGCACAAACATACCAGCCATCACACAACCGCATACAACAATCCTAGAAACTGAGTATTGGCGACTGTTAGCCACAATGGTGAAGCTGAACTATACAGGGGTAAGTAAAATCATCCCTGACATATAAGTATTTAACCATGCAACATGGAACTGATGATTGGACTCCAAACAGCGCAAAGTCCAGGGTGTGAAGGCCGGGCAGGCTGTCTCCAAGGATCTTGTATAACACCCCAGCCCCCAGAAAGATTGTGTAGATTATCCAACCGGACATTAGACATGATGGCTAACGCATTAGGGTTCAGAAAAAGCGAATCCCACCGGGAAGCGGAGCAAGAGCAGCTGCAAGAGATCCACATGTGGAAATCGATTTGACGGGCAAAGAACTCACAGATGAGGGATTTGCTGCGTTCGTTGACGATCTGATCAAGTGCATCCAATATCGCGACGAGGAGCATCCCAATGGCACCGTCCAGTTGACCGAGCTCGTGTTAAAGGGGAACGCGTTAACTGTGGCATCTATGGAAAAGCTGGGTCAGGTCGTTGCGCTGAGCATTGGCAGCTTGGCCCAATTAGATATCTCGAACAATGACATTTCTGTTGCTTCTAGATCGCAGAGAAATGATTGGCAGAGCTTCCTGGAGTGTTTTCAGAGGTGCTACCTTCTGAAAAAGGTCGACTTCGGCAGCAACCCACTGGGTGGGGCGGGCTTCGATGTGCTTTCAAGAGTCTACGCGCAGAGTGATCTGGATTTCGTTGAGCCCCTCCTTCAAAATACCGCCGTTAGTGCAGACGTAGACACAGTCAACACGGCTTTCAAAACCATAGACCTTGACGGGGAAAAGGAGAATAAAAAGCCAGTCGTGTATCATACAACTGGCCCACAAGGTATGTATGCAAGATGTCTTTGGAAAGCTTCAGAGAGCTCATGTGTTATAGATGCTTTAAAGGTCGAGGGTCAGGATATTGAGCCGATGAATAACCCTACTTATGCAAGCACGAGAGGACTTCGATCAGTTCCATATCTAGTTTTCTCTGATTGCTGCACGACCAATGCGTGTGCGTTCCATCTCTGGACTATCATTCTTTCCCACCGTCAACCCGAGATGCTCCTGCAATTCCTCCCACCTAGCAAATCGGTGGCACCGTCGGAATTGGCAAGCGCCGTAAACGGCATTGTGGACACACCGAACGAAAAACTAAGCGCCTTGGGGAAGAGACTGCTTGACCTCGGTAAAGAATCACGCATCCAAAACTCCAACACGGATGCAGAAGAAACGCAGTCTCAGGATCAGGACAAATTTGACGAGGACTGGGAAGAGTCTCAGATCACCAAGCAGAGAGAACTGCGCAGAAAACACAATATCGAGATGGAGCGTGTAAAGAACCGCCTACTCTTGGACGTTCTGAAGACCGACGGAGTTGGCAGCAGTGACATTTGGGACGTTGCCTTCCGAATGATGAGAGTCGCCCGTGCACTCTTGCTTGACGACAGCACCAGACCAAAAGTTCCTACTATTGACGAGTCAAACCACAAGGAATCGTATCCGGCAATCGAATATCCCTATGCCACTCCTTTCTTGCCACAGAGCGAGGGTTTTATGGAGAACTTCCCTACTATTCAGGAGGCTCTGGGAACACATGGTCGTGAGCATAGTCGGGAGGATTCGGCTCCTTGGGGAAGACAACCACTCCAGTCATATTCAGGGAATACAGCGCACCGCAGGACATCTAACGGCCGCAAAGAATCGATAACTAGTCCCAGAAAGCAAGCTGCGAAAACTGCAAGCAAAGATGACCTTGGCCGGTTTGGCCTGCCAATGGATATCTGGCGAAGAATTATTGCAGATGCAATGGGCGCCTCTAAGATCTTGACAGTCGAGCAGCAGATGCAGGTCCTTCGATATGCATCTGATTGGCAGGCAATCAAACAGGAACTGAGGATTAGGGGTGGCACGGAGTATGAGCAGATATGGAAAATCTTGAGCTCGATGGGATGTCTGAGCTACGCTCATCATTGATATATGGGGGAGACAGCAATGAGCAGTGTAGCTTATTCAGTTATATGATGGTTTGACAGGGAAGTTTCCTATACTAGTTAGTACGATTCAAGTTCGGAGGGGTTGACATGACGAAACGGTCACAGGAAAGAGACTTTATTAGCAATGACGAAAGTAATAACAAATCAATAGTACAATAAAATTAATCAACGTTTATATGATTTGTTCGTGTGAGAGTTGAAAACAACAATAGTGATGAAGTCAAAGTATCCTCACGTTGAGATTTGATCGAGCGAAGTCAAAATTGCCTTTCGGGCAGTTGCAGTTGCCCGCGGCTTGGCACCGATTGGTTAGTCATTAGCGCCTTGGCGAGTTTCTTATCGCCCACGTGAGATTGCCGATAAATTAGCCGCCGGCAGTGGCGTCTGCTTCGTGCTCGTGCAATACGTCTTAGTTTGACCTCTCACACTCTTTCTTTATTTTCTCCTCAGTTTAGAGTTGGAATTTGTACATACGTGGTTGCTCGTTTGCTTGTACAATCGCTTAACTTTCATTCTGAAACACTATAGAGAGTTCCGCAAATGGCCAGGACCAAAGCCAGTTCCGTTGCGAAAGCGCCCGCCCTTGAAGACCCCACTGTTGCGCCTTCAACCTTCAACGATGGCCTCCCGCTGCCGAAACTGTTTGTTTTTGACTTAGATTACACTCTGTGGCCGTTTTGGGTGGATACGCATGTCAGCCCTCCTGTTAAAGCTAGGGATAATAATTCGCGATGCGTGGATAGGTAAACTCACTATTCCGTATTTCTGCCCCCTCTTCCTTACAGTTTGGGCGTGACTTACCTGCTATAGGTAGTGCTATTTTACCCTGTTGCGGACTAACACACTGGGTTTCTTTAAAAACGATTTAGGTGGGGTGAATCTTTCGCTTTCTATCCTGCCGTATCGTCCATTCTCCACGCATGCAGTTCGCGGTCCATCCCCCTGGGCCTGGCATCAAGAACACACGCTCCGGACTTGGCTCGGGATATGCTGAAAGCCTTACATATTATTCCTACCTTTTCGGACAACCCTGCGGCGGCCAATAATCGCTCAGTCCGTGCTCTGGATTACTTCGACTATATCCAGATTTTCCCCGGGAATAAGACGCAACACTTTACGCGCATACAACAATCGAGCAATATCCGGTATGAAGACATGCTGTTTTTTGATGATGAGGCGAGAAATAGAAATGTGCAGACGGAATTGGGTGTCGCGTTCTGTCTGGTGAAGGACGGTATGACTCGCGACGAAGTTGACCGCGGAGTTTGGGACTGGAGAAAGAAGATGGGCATTACTGCTGCAGACAAAGAGCGGCAGACGGAAGAACAATAATAAAAAATTATTAGATAGGCTGTACTCCGTACATGACGACACGAAATTTTTGGATATACCACCCTGGGCGTTTGGGGGATGCGGAAGGCTTATGATATCAGAGCGACATATAGATGTTAGAACTTCTTTTTATATATCCATCAGTATAGAGATTTCTATTCATAATTATTCCGATCTCATCTATTATGATTACCAAAGGCGAAGTTCTGACGTTGATGCTCATTAATTCGCATCTAACTACTCCGTATACTTCCCCAAATCCTTATCGATAAGAGATTAGTATTGTAGCTTCAGGAAGCTCCAAACCTCCGCAACCACATCACATCAACATCAACTTATCACCGACCTCGTCGATGTTTCCTAAACAATTTCTTTCAATCCTCAAACCAGCAAACTGACTCCCTAAGCCCTTCAACAGCTCTACTAAATCAAAAGAAAAATGTCCACAACAAACCCTCACCGTCAACCCCCCTCCTCCCGCCCATCCACAACCCCCTCCTACAGACCCCCCCTAACCATTCACCCCGCCGCCACCGTCCCCGACAGCACCAGTTTCCAAGGCACATACCCAATCACTATCGGCGCCGGCACTGTCATTCACCCGCGCACCAAATTCCTCTCCTTCGACGGCCCCATCCGCGTCGGCGACGGCTGCATCATCGGCGAAAAATCCGTAATCGGCGGACCACAAACCTCTCCTTCTCCTTCTCCGTCTCCGGACGCCCCGACAACAATGCTAGAAAATTCCATCCTTATCGGCCCACTTACCACTATTAGCGCTGGCACGACCATATCTGATGCTGCGACGGTTGATACCTCTGCGATCCTGGGCCGGCGCGTACGGGTCGGAAAGCATGCGAAGGTGTGTCCGAGTTGCTGCATTCCGGATGATGGGGTTGTTGATGATTGGACTGTAATTTGGGGCGGGACTGCTGGGGGGCTGGGAGAGGGAGGTGGTGCTGGCGGTAACACTGGAAGCAGGTTACAGAGGCGGAGGAGGGCGAATGGGGGACAGCAACAGGGTGATGAGGATTCCGGGGGTGGGTTTGGGGGTGCTGCAGTGGAGAAGGGGAGATTGGGGGTGTTGGAGAGAGAGAGGGAGGGTTTGACCAAGTTGATTGGGGCTGGAGGGGGAGCGAGGAGGAAGTGAGATTGAAGTCTCATTGTTATCCATTTCTGTGCTTTTGGGGGGTGTTGGTTTAGTTGTGCTTGTTGTCTTGCCTTTTAGCGTACTATACCCTATGGATAATATCAATGATTACACGCTCAGCGATTCTAACATCCTCTATCACGTCACTTATGCTATTGATTATGTGGGCAAAATATAAATTTGCAAAGAAGAACCAGTGGCCCTTGGGGGCTCGCGTAGATGCTTTTTGATCTGATTAATGTACACATAGACGGAATAGATATGGACAGAAATACCATCCACCTTGCCCATTTCTTCGCAAAAGAAAATGACTAGAGAAATATAAGGAAATGCCTGGACACAGGGAATAACAATAAAAACGGAAAAGAGTACTAGACCTGCTTTGAAAAGACACCCATATGATAGCGAAATACGACGAAAATCAAAACAAAACAAATGAAATGTAAAGCGATATCTCCATTGCCCTCATAAAACACCCTAAGAACCTGCTCCGCCTCCACGAATCCGTTTCCCATTTCCGCCATCACCACCCTCACCCCCATCGTCTCTTGCTCGTTTGTTACCGTGAGGAATGAACTGACGAGCTTGGACATTGAGTCCGCCACGTCCACCTCTAGGGCTGGGTTGCCCTTGACCTTGAGGCAGATTTCCCGTTTGAACGTTCTGCGCGCCACCACGTCCCTGGCCACCACGTCCCCGACCAGCGCCACGAGGCAATGAAGAGCCACGGCCCATGCCCTGCTGTTGTTGTTGCTGAGGTGGTTGGGTTTGCCCTTGTTGATCAGTAGCCTGGGGTCCGAATGGATTATGTTGTTGACCAGCTGGTCCACCTCGTCCTCTACCGCCTCGAGCAACTGGAAGTCCCGATTGGAGAGCCCGAAGTACTCCGGGGCCGGTACCAATTGCAGGATGATGTGTACTCTGCGGAGGCCTGTTGGGGAGGGAGGAGGCAGGCTGTGCTTGGGGCTGCTGGGAGGGAGAAGGCTGGTTAGAGGTATCTGGCTGCTGCTGTTGCTGCTGCTGAACGGCTTGGGGTGGTTGTTGTGCCGGGGCAGCTTGCTCGGGTTTCGGGCTAGGAACAGGAGCGGTGGCAGGTTGAGCTGGTGCAGGAGATGGGGATGGCTTTGCCTGGGGTTCTCCTGAGGGAGGTGGTCCGGCAGTTGGCGTTTCAGGTGCCTGTGCAGGAGCTCTAGCTGGCGATCCAATCTGCGCTGGCTTGGGCGCAGGTGATTGAGCCTGAGGCTGGGCTTGGACTTGTGCTTGTGCTTGAGCTTGAGCTTGCGGTGGAGGTTGGGGCGCGGCTCGCGCAACCTTGGCTACCTCCCAAACTTCGACAACAGGCTTTTGTGGTGTTTCTGTAGCCGCCTTCTGCACAACCTCAATCTTCGCCTGAGCGTTTCTGGCCCGCCCCTCGGTCATGCTGAGCTTAGCCAGCACCCTCTTTTCAGCGAGTTCAACGGCCGAGCCGATCTTTTGGTCTCGTTCCTTGATAATCGCCTCTCGTTCTTCGCTAAACTTCCTCTCCAACTCCTTGATGGCCTCTGCATCGGGTGCAGCGGCAGCTTGGGCTTCTTTGTTTGCCATAGCCGCTTTTTCTTTAGCCACTGCATTCTTGATGTTATTCCGGACGATCGCTCTAATTGTCTCATTCTTAGCGACGAGCTCTCTGGCCTGGGCATCGTTAAGCTCGGGAATGCCATCTGGCTTGGGCACAGGCTGCTGAGCGCCTTCTTGGTTGTCAGCCTTGGAAGCCGACTCCAACTCTTGCTGATGGCTTGCTTTAAGTTTTTCAATCTCCTCCTTATGAAGGGTCTTGTACTCGGCAAGTTTGTTGTTCAGCGTCTCCTTCATTTTATCCACTCGTTCCTTGACACGTTGATCAATTATCGCTTCCTTCTCAGCAAGTGCGGCCTCCAACCGTTGAATCTTCTCCTCAAGCGCCTTGATCTTCTCGGCGCTGGCTGCGTCGGTCGCTTGCAATGCCGCTGGCTGTACGGCAGGGGCTTGTTGGACCTCCGTACCGTTTTGGTTTAACGGTACAGGAGCTGGGGTGGCGGACCCGTCCTCCGGAACCTTCGCCTTTAGTGCGTTCAGTTCCTCCTTGGTGCGTTCTAATTCGAGTTGGATCACTTCCTTCTCCTGGATCGCCGTGTTTAACTCTGCTTGCTTAGCTTGGATTCGAGAAGACAGTTCCTTTGATCTTGCTTTGAATTGTTCAGTAAGGGTTGAACGCATCGTCTGGATCCTCTCCTCCCCTTGTTTGACCTGGTTCGACAATGTCGTTATCTGGTTCTGAAGCTCATCCCTAGCGGAAACAGCTTCGTCACGTTCCTTTTCAAGACCAGAAAGCTTCTCCTTTAGTGCCTCCATTTCCACCGGATCCACGCGATCGTATTTCTGAAGGATATTCTGTGTCCGCTGCTGCCATCGGTCGCGATCTTCTTGAAGAAGTTTATACTCCCCATCTTTCGTTTCCACTACATTTTCCAATTCACGGATACGAGTTTCGAGAGGGTTGATTTGCTGCAACAGCTCCTCTACGCGAGCAGACTTTTCTGCCAACGCCGTCTCCGCTTGCTTCGCCTGATTTCTGAGAGTAACGCTGCTCTCTCGGAAGAGGTTGAGCTCGTTGAGGGTGTCCACTAGCTTCTTGTGGTTCAGTGTATTATGCTCACTATCCGCTTCGGCACGGCGCTGTTGTTCAAGCTTAAGTCGGGTATCGTCAAGCTGAGATTGAGTGTAGTCGAGTTGCTGGCGAAGGCGTTTGGCTTCTTGAGTCGATAGGTGATATTGGACGTCAACAATCTCTTTCTCTCTCCGCAGAAATTTAATAACTTCCTGCAGTCCTTCAAGACTGGATGCTGTTGATCCTGACTCATCTGTTTCTTCAGGCATATTCTCTTTGTCGCGTTGCAGAGTTGAAATCTGTCGGGTAATATTTTCAAGCTGCTGGTGAAGAACGGTGTTTTGACTGAGGACTTCCTCTCGGCGGCGATTAAGTTCCGTTATCTCCCTCTCATACCTAGCCTTCATTTCGTTCCAGTTCTCTTCCTCCCGTGCAAGACTATTTTTAGCGGATTCAGCTTGAGCCCTGAGATCAACAACCTCAAGTTTGAGCTGGCTGGCTTCCCCTCTAACAATTTGCAGATTCTTGGCAGCTTCGGCGTGTTTAACAAGTTCGTTTTCGTAGTTTTGCTGAGCATGCTGAGCAATCTCAGCCTGAGCTTTGAGATCCTGCTGATGGTACTGAGCAGCAGCAGCATATCGTTCGTCTTGTTCCTTGAGTCTGGTAATTTCACTCTCCAGCATTGCCTTTTGATCATCGAATCGGCGCTGTGAATCGGCTTCCTGGTCGCGGAGTTTCGACAGTTCATCGTTCGTCGTACTGAGTTCGGACGTGATTTCCTGGACACGCCGTTCCAGTTCAGAGATCTTACTATCCTTCTCTTCAAGCAAACGGTTGGTGTCCTCTTGGTATTGTTCGTTCGTGTCAGTCAGGGACTGGAGACGCTCCTCTGTGGATTGACTGATGGCCTTGTAATCCTCTACTTGCTCCTTGGCATGCTCGAGTTCGGATTTCGCCAACTCGAGGTCTCGTTTCAATTCGGAAATTTCGAAGCCCAACTCCTGCTCTCGGCTTAGTCCACCTTCATCAGCCGCCTGGGGTTCGTTGTCGGTAGGACCGGAGGGAGCAGGGGCGATAGCAGAACTAGGCTTCCGTTGCAGAACCTCCACTCTTTCTTCCGCACTCTTGAGTTCGACGGTTAGCTCATCGACTCTTGACTGCAAATGGTCACGAGTGGATTTGATGCCAATGAGTTCCTCACGAACAGAGCTAAGGCTAGTAACAAGGTCATCGATTCTCTTTTGATTTTGGCTGTTCTCGTATTCTCTCCGAAGAGCAGATTTCTTAGCTTCCTCGCTTTCCTCGTTGAGTTTCCGCTTGGTAGCCTGCAGTTCGGACTCCAGGGTCTCAACGTTTGATTGGAGCCGTCGGCGACTTTCGGCCTCAGAGTGTTCCCGCTCATTGAGCATGGACTGTAGGTTAGCATTGAGAGAATCAAGGCGTGCACGTTCATTCCTCAATGACTCGTTATCCTCCACCAACCGCTTCTCGATGTTCTTCCAGAGATCCTTCTCGGCTTTCAGATTTGCTGTTTCCCTTCGGAGGCTGTCGACAAGGCCCCTTGCCTCCACCAAATCCTCAGCCACTTGTTGAGTTCTCAAATCCTGTTTGTTCGCATTTTCCATCAAAGTGGCGTGCCGTTTCTGAAGCTCAACATTCTCTCCCTTGAGCAGATTGAAGTTGGATTGAAGGAGCTCGGCGCGCTGGATAGAAGCCGCCAATTGGCTACTCGATCGACTAATTTCGCTTTGTAGCTCGCTGTTCTTCCTCGTGAGATCGTTAACTTGCTGCTTCAGAGAGGAATGATCTGTTGCTGTTTCTTGTCGGAATGAATCAAAGTGAGCCTGCAGCTTCCGTAGAAGTTCTGCGTAATCCGGACCTTCTTGTGATTGAATGACGCTGTCTGACGTAGGAACCGGAGGGGTTGCACCAAGGGGTAGAGACTGCGAGAAGGGCGTGGTCGATTCTCCGGTTTCTCGGCGGCGTGTAAGCATACTACGGAATGTATCTCTTTCCTTGATATAACTCTTGGTCTGTGCAATAAGATTCGCCATTTCGTCCCGATATGTTTGCACCCTAACACGCAATTCCTTGAGTTCTTCCTGATCCTTCTGGTAGGATTCATTTTTCCGGCGAGCTTCTTCTCCCTCCATCTTATCACCCACATCCCGTAGCATTCTTCGCAGAGTAACGTTTTGTTGCTGAAGCTCGTTCAGATTCTTAAACGTCGTTAAGTGGCGAGTGATGAAACGCCCCGTCTCGTTCAAATCCTGCGCTATCTCATCCATTTCACCCTGAGCTATCTTCTCAAGCTCAGCCCTATCATAGTCCTTTTCATGTGATCCAAGCAAATGGACCTCCATAACTAAGACCTTGACCTGGCAACTCAAATCTCTCAATTGCTGCCGCAGTATCTGCCCTTCACGCTCCAATCCCTCCACCTGGCCCTGCCACTTCCTTGCCTCCCTCGTAGCATCATCTCGTTCCTTTCCAGCAGTGTCCAATATATTCGACATGTCCACAACAGCGGCCTCTAGCCGTGAATGATCGGCGCGAAGCTCATCGATTTCCGGTTTGCTAGACTCAAGATCCTGTACCATTTCATCCATCGCGGATTTCAGTTCTTGGTTATTGCGTTGCTCCGTAGCAAGGAGGGTCCGCATCTTATCGTATTCGCTGTACATTTGTGTCAAGGTTAAGCCACCTTTGGTGCGTGATGCCCTTGGTGAAAATGTGCCGACGGGCGTGCCTGGTCTAAGGGGCGTCGAAACACCTCCATTGACACCTTGCCCAGGGCTCATCGGTTGGGTCCGCGCATTTGCAACTTCCGACTCCAATTCTCTGACGTTGAGCTCGAGCTCCGCAACCCGTCGCTCAGCTGCTTCCTTGTCAGAATGCTCGGTCTCGATCTCCGCACGCAATCGGGAAATCTCTTCCGCGGCGTCATCTCTCGTCTTTTCCAGAGCAATTTGGCATTCTTGAACGCGTTTCTTGGCGGTCTCAGCAGCTGTCTGTTGCAATTGCGCCAGCCGGCTGGAACTATCGAGCTCAATTCGGAAAGACTCTGTTGATTGAATCGCCTCCTCCTTGAGCTGTTGGATGTTGGTCAGGGAATCTTCGTATTTTTGTTCAACCTCGTCTAGACGAGACTTGAGGGCATTTTCACTTCGTTTCAAGGCATCGATGTTGGAATTTGCATCTTCATTTAGCCGTTGAAGTTCGGAAATACGAGCGCTCTTTTCCTTCCGAAACTTCAAATATTCCCCAGATTTTGTCTTCAATTCGTTTTCGAACCACTCATTACTCTTTTTCAACAATTCCACCTCTTGCTGAAGACTCTGTTCCCGGAAGCGTGTACTGGAAGAAGCCGAGTTGGCGGCCTGTAGCTTCTGTTCCAGAGTTGAGACCTCGCGTCGCAATTCAATTGTTTTCTTATGTTGGGTTGATAATTCCTCCGCAAGCTTATCATATGCATTGGACTTGGACTCGAGTAATGCCAAAGTATCGCGATTTGAGGTTTCTAGCGAGGCAATCCGAGATTTTAGGGAGCTGGATTCAGATTCGTTCGTATTCGAGGACGATTTTAGAGTTGCGACTTCGGATTCTAGATTTGATCGCGTATTTTCTATTTCCTTCTAGTTAGTAAAATGACAGAATGACAATTACCTGTTGTGAGTTATTACCTGATTCCTGAAGCTTGCTACGCAGACTGGTTATTTCCGCCAGCCCTTTCTCAACTGAGTTTTTCAGAACTTTGACTTTTGATTCACCGCTGCGGACAGCATTTTCAAGCTCAACGTCCAGCCTTAGCTTATCAGACTTGAGCTCCTCTGTCTCACGAGCTTTGGTGGATATACTGCTCAAGAGCTGATTGACTAGTTCGACGGTAGGACTTTGCGACAGAGAAGTAAGGGTGGTTTCGGGGATGGAGTAGTGGGAGGAGAGGAAGGGGATATCAACCGCTGCGGTGGCCATAGCTGCACCAGCAGAGCGTACTCTGACGGTAAAAAGCTAAACGCGGCGGGGCACAGGTGGATATCAAGTGTCGTCTTTCAACGAGCTCGATGAGGAGAGCTACAAGATCAAAACAAGTCAGAATGAGGGCGGCTGCTGCCTTGTGCAAATTAAGCTGGAAGACGCAGCGCCTGTTCGCAAGCAGCCTTATCTCATCGCGAGACCCTGGATAGATAATGGGTTACTCGAAAGAAGGCCAAGCTGCAATGAGATGTGAAGCGACTGGACTGACAAGCAGCTCTCTCAGTCTCTGTTGTCTCGCGGGCTAAACATCCATTGCCGCTTTGGGCAACAAGGTCACGGGGCTGGCGGCTATGTCACGTGAATGCAATAAATTAGTCATCCGTTTCATTAGCGCGCGCGGCTTAAAATAGACAGGGCTGCAGTGACAACGACATCGCAGACTGAAGATATCAAGATATCAAAGTGATCTGACGTAACACTCAGATCAACTTCCTATCCACAGGAATATATCCCTCTGCATTTCAACTGCCGCTGTCAGCTTGCATACCATGCAGAAGTCCCAACCAGGCTCGTAGTGTGCACTGAGCAGCGGCTTGTCCATAGCCTCTCCGCGTCCCTCGCACATCCTTCAACTCCCCTCCCGCCATGTCGTACTTCCAGAACCAGATCAGCTCGTTCAGCAACAACGTCATATCAGCCGCGAGTCGTCTTCCACAAGACCGGCGATCGGCTGCGAGCAACCTGCCCGCTGCCGGGTCATCCTCTGTGGTTGCCGCCGCTGCTAGCTCTTCCTCAGCCAACTCCGCCGCGGCAAACAATCGCCGCCATGATCCAGAGACGATTTATTCCCAACCGGCCAACACCGGCACGGGCAAGGATATCATGACTCAGGTCGTCTTCGCAATCGACCATATGAAAAGCAAAGACTACCCGCTCAAGTTCTCCGATATCCTTTCCTACCTCTCTCTCCAGCAACAGGGACATGATCCAGGCTACATCCAGGCGCTGAAGCGCATTCTCCAGTCGCACGATAAAGTGGATTATGACCCTTCCGGCGCTAATGGGGAGGGCACCTTCCGCTTCAAGCCACCGCACAATATTCGCTCTGCCGAACAGCTGCTTCAGAAGCTACAATCCCAGCCAACGGCACAAGGCATGAGCGTGCGCGAGCTTCGCGAAGGATGGCCCAGCATCGTCCAGACGATTGATAAGTTGGAGAAGGAAGGGAAGTTGCTCGTTACACGGAACAAAAAGGACGATCATCCGAAGATGGTGTGGGCGAATGACCCTTCACTCACGCAGCACTTTGAGCCCGAGTTCCGCCAGATCTGGGAGAAGATCAAGATTCCAGATCAGCAGACAGTCACGGAAGAGCTGGAAAAGGCGGGAATCACTCCCACTAGCAAGAACAAGGTGGTCAAGGCGAGGCCGAAGATTGAGCATAAGAAGGTTAAGAAGGCTAGGCGGAGTGGCAAGACGACCAATACGCATATGGCTGGAGTGTTGAGGGATTACTCTCATCTGAAGAGATGACGAGATGAGCTTTATGGCTTTTAATAGATCGCATGATTCGACTTTTGTATGATTTCGTATACGTTTTTCCTTTGGGGTATCTGGGAAGGATAGGAAGGGGTTTTTTGGTAGTGGAAAATAAACAGGTGGGCGAACATTCTTGCTTTTTATTTGCATTACTACGGAGTTAAACGTGGATATCGCCGTGTCTTTTTGCCCTAGGATTGAGCCCCAGTTGTATTTTACATGCTCTCCGGGCAATTTGATTTTGCTTTGGTTCGGTTCTCTATTATCATCAGTCTCCAATGTGATGATCATTTCGGTTATCTGGACATTCTTCGAGCCTCTGTTTCCCATAATAGATAAAGCTGCTTTGGCCATATGCATAAAAACAAATGTTCATCGAATGGGGGATTTGTTACACGACCTCCAGATGCTTTCGAAACAAGTATAGAAGCGTGATGGTATTTAAATGCGCAAAAACGAGACCCTCTATATCTAACCAAAAAGAAAATATGAATCATAAAAGAAATGCACAATGCAAAACACGGTCTAACCATCCCTCTCCAACAACCAGCTAAAACTCAACCCTTCCGGGCGGCTGTAGCAATGGATCCCAACCTCCACGACTCTAACACAAAACCCACCCGCCCAACTGAGCGAACCAGCAAGCAAAAAGGGATATAGCCAGTCATATACATATATATATATGCCAAAAGAAACCATATTCAATGCTTCCCGTTAACCTCAACCCTCTTAAGATACTCCCTCAAATCCTCAATCGTACAAACCCTCAACCCCCACCTCCTCCCAAACTCCAAACACCTCTGCCCCCTCATCATCCCCGCCCCCTCCATCCCCGCCACCCCCTCAACCTCCGCTCCATCCTCCACCAGCTCGCAAATAACCCCAACCTCCGGCTTTCCCGCAAGTCTGCAAAAGTCCACTGCTGCCTCCGTATGTCCCGGCCTCTCACGCACACCACCAGAGCGCGCCTGGAGCGGTAGGATGTGTCCTGGGCGGCGGAAGTGGGAAGGTTGGACGTCCGGGCGGGCGAGGGTGCGGCAGGTGAGGGCGCGGTCGTGAGCGGAGATTCCTGTGGTGATCGAGGGGTCTGTGGCATCAATGGAGATTGTGTAGGCGGTGCCATTTGGGTCGGCGTTTTCGACAACCATTTGGGGGAGGGCGAGGTGGGAGGCTAGGGGGGCGGGGAGGGGTGCGCAGATGAAGCCGCTGTTTTTTAGGTAATTTTGTTAGCATTCTCGGTTATGTGAAGGAGGTGACACAGAGTAGGACGAGGATGATATGAGCTTTATATATTATATTTTCGCGCATACCTGCTGTATCGTATCATGAACGCCATCTTCGCCGCGGTCACGCTGTCCGCGGCTATGATTAGGTCGCCCTCATTCTCCCGGTCTTGTGAGTCGAGGACTATGATGAATTCTCCATTTTCTATACATGCCAGGAAAAGGGTATATGTTAGCCTCTTATTTCTTTTGAATGATATGGCTCCCCGCAGGAGAAAGGAGCCTTGCGACTCATGAAGGCCCCAGAATTGAAAATCAGGCGGGTCATTGCTTACTGAACGCCTCTATCGACTCCTCAATTGTGCTGAACCGCAGACTCTCGTCTGCTTTCGAAGGCATTGAGACGGGACTGTGATATTTCCGGCTGAATAGTCCTGAACTACCCGTCCTGTTTATATGACACACCTGCGGGGAATGTGGAAATCGAAATGGTAGAAAGCCCTGGAGCCGGCAGTCCCGGAGAGTAGTAGTTGGTACAAGAAGGCGCTCGGAATCGAAAGACGAAATCGTAGAATCTTGAAAATCTTTGAGCGTATTGTTTACGTCTGTCTGTTCTGCTCTGTTCAAACTCCTAAGGGGTTTCGGCCGTTCTATTTGTTGCGGGGGAGGGGGACGGGCAAAAAGTTAGAATGCGGGATTTCTAATTTGTGGCGATTGGTCGACAAAAACAAACTCGGAAGCTTCGCAATTTAACGAAGCGTCTCTTTCTATGTGAGACTGTAGAAACAAAAGTCGAAAGAAATGGGGTATTCGTTGCGTGTTGAGTAATCGCTACGTGCTGTGCGGTATCGCAATGGCGCTGGTGTTGGTTCTCAGCTGATAAATAAATCAATCACCAAAAGGAGGAAGCGAGTAAAACTACAAGAAAGGAATAGTTGTAGGAAATCTATACAAAACAACAGAGGACTCCGTCTATGCTACCAATTGAGAAAAATAATTGAAATCTCAGGGCATGGAGGGGGTTATTTATCCAGAGTAAATGACTGCGGAAGACAACCGCCACATGCCGCAAGAACCTCGGACGTTTTGACATGGACCGGAGGTCCGGAGTAAGCAGGACGCCGAGCTGAGAAAAATAATTGAAATCTCAGGGCATGGAGCGGTTATCCAGAGTAAATGACTGTGGCCAAAGACAACCGCCACATGCCGCAAGAACGGGCTTACAGTTGTTCATTGGTTGGATTTTCTGAGCGTAGGTCAGATTGTCCGCTCAGATTCTGGAGCCCTGTTCAACCTTGGACCCATGTCATAGATCAAAATCTCATCACTGATCAATAATGATGAATAATATCTATATCTATCTATCAACTAACTTCATACTGACAACTGTTGTATACTCTGAATGAGGTGATTTTTAATTATATTTCTTAGGCTCTAACTTTCTAACTAATTCTAACTCTCTAACCTTCTAATTCTAATCCTAATCCTCTAATCTAACGTAATCACCCACCCAACGACCACTCCCACCCAACGACCACCATAATCGGCCTCAAAGCAGTGGTTATTTTCAACGATAATTCAACAACGCAATAAG